>JAODAL010050470.1:0-27390 GCA_025379985.1 Phyllomedusa bahiana
CCCTTATGGGGTTTTTTGTTTCCTCATGCCCTTTTTTGCGCCGGTTTTCTCCCCCCCCCCATTTTGCCCTTTTTACCTTTCCCCCCCGCCGAGCATTTAGACCAAATAAACTAGGTTGACGTCGGACTGCCGAGTGCTGCCAGCCCCTCCTTACCGACACGCAATCGTACATGCCTCGGAGTATACGAGCGCGCCGCGTCCCGCCCCGGAACGCCTACACCGCACCCACTGCCCGCCCCTTCATGCGAGGCGCAGCTGAAAGTGGCGAACGCTGCGCCTAACATCGCATCCCTGCGCCCGACAGGGGGATTCGGGCCGGGAGGCGCAGGTTACGCCTGAAAACAGGCGTAAAGCCCGTTCATACATGTCGCCCATTGAGTTTATAATATGAGACTTGTACGTAGGAGTGTAGAGTGTCTAATAAAGTTGGGACAGATTACTTTGGATTTTTACATAGAATTAGTATATCTTCCGCGTACAGACGGACTTTGTGAACGTGTGGACCTATAGGAATACCTGAAATGTGAGGGGAACATCTAATCACTTCCCCTAAGGGTTCAATGCAAAGATTAAAGATTAAGGGGGATAGTGGACATCCCTGTCTGGTTCTGTTAGTAATCAGGAAAGGTTTTGACAGGAAGCCTGATGAGAAAACAGTGGCTGTAGGGTTATTATATAATGATAAAATAGCTTGGGAGATGGAGCCTAGGATGCCGAATTTAGTCAAGACCTCTTTCATGAATAGCCAGTTGATTCTATCGAAGGCCTTTTCTACATCAAGGGAGAGAAAAGCTACAGGAACCTTATCTTTTTCAATTATTTGTAAGATATCAAGCACTCGTCGAATCCCATCTCTTGTTTGTCTGAACTTGACAAACCCCACTTGGTCTGGTTAATTAGGTACGGAAGCACTATATTGAGTCTATTTGCTAAAATCTTTGAGAATAACTTGATATCGCAATTAAGAAGGGAAATCGGTCTATAGTTCGTGACTAAATCCTGTCGCTTCCCTGGTTTAGGGATGGTGACAATGGTGGCAGAGAGCATTTCCGAAGGGGGAGAATTACCTAACATGAATGAGTTAAAGAGATGAAGGATATGTGGGGAAAGGATCGGGGCGAAGAGTCTATAATATTCATTGTTGAGACCGTCAGGGCCAGGTGATTTATTAAGCTTCAATTGGTTAATTGTTCTGTCTAATTCTTGTTGGGAAATTGGAGCATTAAGAGATTCTAGATGTTCCTTAGAGACAGTCGGGAGTTTCAGATTCTTTAAATAAGTTTGAACTATTTGGGGGGATATTGGGGGTAGGGAGGGGTGGTCTTTAAGGTTGTACAGGGATTCATAATATTGGGCAAAAGATTCTGCAATATTTCGGGGATCAAACACTTTCTTGTTTTTAACCGTCAGGAACTCTATTCTGGATTTAGCTTGTATTTGTTTAACTCTTCTAGCCAGAAGTTTTCCGGGGCGATCTCCATGTGCATAAAAGTTCCATTTTAATTTGGACAGGGAAGACTCATATTTCTGGAGACTTAAAATTTTTAATTGTTGTTTTAAGGAAAACAGCTCGTTCAACGCGGTCTAGGAAGGGGTTTTCTTAATTAGTTCGTCTTGGACTCGGATTTTTTCCAACAGGGAATCCAGCTCTTGTTCTCTCCTTCTCTTTTCTGCCGAGGCAAATTTAATGAATGTCCCCCTGATCACCGCTTTACGAGCGCACCACAGTGTGGAAAGAGAGGAAGCTGTGGGAGTATTAAGTTCAAAATATTCCTGAAGTGCAGATTTAATTTTTTGAACATTTGGGTCAAATTTGAGCAGGAAGTTGTTAAGCCTCCATGGAGAGTGGGGAGGAGAGGGAGATCGTTTCGAAGAGTGAGGAAAATAGGCGCGTGGTCTGACCAGGTTCTATAGCCTATTTCCATAGACAATATCTAAGAGAGGGTATGTCTGTTGGTTAAGAAATAATCTATGCGGGAATAGGATTGATTGGGAGCTGAGAAGTACGTGTAGTCTTTGTCATTAGGGTGGGAATAGCGCCATGGATCATTGAATTGTTCCAAGGCCATAAAGGTTTGGAGATTATTGGTGTTCCTTGAAGACCGGGATCTGTCTAACTGAGGATCGTCTACGATGTTGAAGTCGCCACATAATATAAGGCCATTACTTTGTAGAGATTTAGCTTTGTGAAGGACTCGGGAGATAAACTTCTGTTGATGTTGATTTGGTGCATATATCGTGACTAAGGTGTATATTACGGAATTTAAGAAACATTGCAGGATGATGAATCTCCCTTTGTTATCGATAATAGACTCTCATGAAATTGTGAATGTCCTCCAGCTCCTTCTATATTTTATTTATATAGTTTAAAATTCCATGACAAAAGTCTGTAAACAGCCTGTTTACTGTTTACAGACTTTTGTCATGGAATTTTAAACTATATAAATAAAATATAGAATTTTTACAAGAAGGAGCTGGAGGACATTCACAATTTCATGAGAGTATACTAAAAAGTCCATTTGAATCACTGGACCACCTCCGTGCTCTTCGCTCCAGCCACGTCTTGGGGATCACACCCAACTTTAATCAAGTGCTAAGGAGACCTACATCGAGGGTGAAGCGGTGCTGTTTGTTTGCTTGTATATCGATAATAGACTGTTTGAGTGAGAAGGTGATAGAGATCTATACAAAAATTGCCACTCCGGCTTTCTTCTGTGCCGGGGCAGAGTAAAACCCGACTGGGAACTTTCTATGCTTCAATCTACAACTATCTTGATTTTTAAGATGAGTCTCCTGCAAGCAAAGTATGTCCACCTTGGCCTTCAGAGCATCCCTCCACAGTCTTGACCGTTTGAAGGGCGAATTAAGCCCGTTCGCGTTCAGCGGCAAAATTTTAATACCCATTATCCAAGTGGGGTAGTTGTTCTAAAGCCGGTTTTATCCTGTGGAGGAAGACTCCGGGAACCAAAGAGGATGGCATTTCCAAAAAGGATGGAGATTTGAGCATGGCAAACAACATATAAACAATGCAACACCATAACAGTAGTGAAAACAGGAGAGAACAGTATTTCCAATATGTGGGAAGAATTGTGCCACGGGGCAATTGTCCTTTGGCAGGACAAGACATAGAGTAAAATAACTCAAGATCTATGGAGAAAGGAGCCGTGAGTCTCAGTCCTAAAGAGGAGGAGAAAAAAGGAAGGGACCCGTAAATGACCTACTGCCATAATCAGTCAAACGGGGTCGGTCCTGATCTGCGATGCTTCTCAGACCAAAGGGGGGTAATCGCCTCAGGACGGTTTCGTGGAGTCATTAGTGGAGTCGTAGTCGGGGATTGGAGAAGATTCCAGGCAATAAGGGCATCTTTTACCATAGAAGGGTTATGGCACACTGTAGTGGAATTATCTTTGGTGATAATTAATTTGACAGGGAAGCCCCAGTGGTAACTGATTCCTTGGTCTCGGAGGACCTTGGTATATTGAGCAAATTCTCTCCTTTTCACCATAGTGCCGGCTGATAAATCCGGGAAGATGGCAATGTCGCGGTAGCGATCCGGCAAGGGTGGGTTTTTCTTAGGGCTCTTAAAAAGTCATTTTTTTGCGGAAAAAATGAATTTTTGCTTTTACATCCCTTGGGATGGAAGAATGCAGGTGTCGCGGTTTAGGTAGACGATGTATTCGGTCTATTGTTAGGTCTATTTGCGATGCATTTGTTAATACTAGAGCCAACAGGTCAGTAAGGAAAGGTTGAAGAAGGTCTTGGGTGACCGATTCAGGAACTCCTCTGATGCGGTCTTCCAGGTCAAATAGTTTAGAAGAGAGCCTCTGAACTTCCTCTTTCCATTTGCAGAATTCGCATCGATATGGAGATTGTGCGAATTTGGGAATTCTGACATTTTCTTTTCTAAATGATCTGTCCTGGAAATGAGAGCTTGTATATCTGTACGGAAGTCATCCATCGTGGTCTTGAAGTCGGACTGGAGATCTTCTCTAAAGGAGGAGAATAAGCACTGGAGTGTTGTTTCCATAGGTGAGGCTTGACTGGTGGCGTTTTGAGAGTCCATATCTGCCGAGTTAGAAGGTGGAGAACTTGTGATGGGGGGAGAGAGGGCTGTCCGTTTTTCTGTGGAGGGCGGCTGTGAGGAGGACTGGGAGAAAAACACTGTCAATATTGTTGGTTTAGCCCTAGGTTTTCTTCTACCGGTGCCACCCATTCGACTGGAGCCACCGGAGCTGTCCAGGGTGAGGAGATCTGACCGTAAGAAGACTGTGTTCCAGAGTGGAGTGAGGCCCAAAGATGAACAGGTATAAAAAAAAAAGTTTTTGGGGGGTCAAGGTGTAAACTTGTGTGGGGATGAGTCAGTGGGGGATCAAAGTCCTTGGAGTATAACGGGATTTTCCATGGGCAGAACCACTAAGGAGGTGGTAATGAAGAGGGAGGCAGATTGTTAAAATTTCCGGTCAGGGTACAGCAGATGCTGTTGGAGCATGGGGGGTTTGTATAGACCCTTTTGCGACCACTTTTGAGACCAGTCAGTGAGAAATTTTGAAATTTTGAAACCAGCCTGTGTGGAGTTCAGCAGAGGATTAGCAAGATAGCCACTGCCACGTATGTGCCCCCGCAGGGTGCAAACGGCGCTTAGCTAGATGCAGGGGGTTTGAGGAACCAGGTTTCCGGCCGGTAACTGAAGTCACAGACCTATTTGTGAGGGATCCTTCTGTATGCCAGCAGGAGAGGCACTGATCTGGTGCTGACACTTCCCAGGTCCTGGTTAGCAGCTGCGTGCAGGGTGGCAGAGGGTAGGTAAGATGGAGGCAGCCACGTGCGCGCCGCTGTTGGGTGCAAAATGGTGCTTATGGGGGTGCAGGGGGTTTGAAGAACCCGGTTTCAGGCCAGGTAAATCAAGTCACAGGGCTATTTGTGAGGGGCCCTCCTCTACGCCAGCAGGAGAGGCACTTATCTGGTGCTAAGACTTTCCGGGTCCCGGTAAGCAGCTGCGTGCGGTGTGGCAGAGGACAAGGTAAGATGGCGGCGGCCACGTGTGCACCGCTGTAGGGTGCAAAATGGTGCTTATGGGGGTGCAGGGAGTTTGAAGAACCCGGTTTCAGCCCGGGTGGTTTAAGTCACAGACCCAGGTGTGAGGAATCCCCCCGTGTGCAAGCAGTGAAGGCAATTATCTGGTGTTGAAGCATGCCGAGTCCTGGTCGGTAGCTACGGTCCTGTTGGGGAATGCAGCCATAAATGAAAGGAACCGGAGGATGTAGCTGTGATTGCAGACTCTAAATCTGTGCTCGGTATGAACAGAAGAGATGGTGTCCGATGTTGTTTATATACAGCTCTGAAATGATGGTGAGCCGCGCTGTCTTGCAGGGAAGCAGGAGCGCGGCGGAAGCAGGAGTGCCGAGGTGCACGAAGCAGGGGCCAGGGCCGACGGCGGTCTTCAGGTCCGTGTGTTCGGTCCGGGAGCAAGACTCCTCGCCGGAGGTTGCAGGAAGGTCAGTTGTACCTTCTGTAGTAGATTTGGTGCTGTTGGCAGTAGAATTGGGTTTAGTGGTGCCGATTTAGAGACGGGTCACCTGGAGCTCCTCTGACTAGCGTCTTACTCCATATTCGTCAAGGCCATGCCCCCTCGTGTTTGTGCGTTCTTATTCAGTAAAATACACAGCGTTTTTACAAGCCACATACCAGTTAATTTTTTCCTGCTGATTTCTGTAGCGCAATTTATATCCGAGGGTTAATTAAGCTTGTTTGTGCTTTCTTATTCAGAAAAATACATGGCGTTTTAACATGCCACATACCAGTTAATTTTTTGCTGCTGATTTCTGTAGCTCAATTTATATCCGAGGGTTAATTAAGCGGATTTGTGCTTTCTTATTCAGTAAAATACACACCGTTTTTACAAGCCACATACCAGTTAATTTATTGCTGCTGATTTATGTAGCGCAATTTTTATCCGAGGGTTAATTAAGCGTGTTTCTGCTTTTGTAGTCTGTAAAATAAACGGTGTTTTTAAACGCCAAATACGAGGATATTTTTCCTGGTGATTTCTGTAGCATAATTTGTATCCGAGGGTTAATTAAGCATGTTTCTGCTTTTGTAGTCTGTAAAATAAACGGTGTTTTTAAACGCCAAATACGAGGATATTTTTCCTGGTGATTTCTGTAGCATAATTTATATCCGAGGGTTAATTAAGCGTGTTTGTGCTTTTGTAGTCAGTAAAAGAAACAGTGTTTTCACACGCCACATACCAGTTAATTTTTTGCTGCTGATTTCTGTAGCATAATTTATATCCGAGGGTTAATTAAGCGGATTTGTGCTTTTGTAGTCAGTAAAAGAAATGGCATTTTTACACACCACATACCAGTTAATTTTTTCCTGGTGATTTTTGTAGCGCAATTTATATCCAAGGGTTACCCGAGCCTGTTAGTGGGTTCATTTGGAGTCAAATACAGTTTGTGTATTTATCATATACAGATATCTTCATTAAACAGAGTCTGTAAATGTTTGAACAAACAGTATGTCAGACAGAGAGGTGCCAGGCTCTTCACATGCGAGTGGCAGTGGCACAAACATTCCTGGAGCAGGCACAGGTCGCAGCACAGTAAGGGGACGTCACAGTAGGGGTCACTCGGTGAGGCCAGAACTGCCGGTGTCATCTAGCAGCCGTGTGTTGACCAGCAACCCAATGGTTCTTGATTGGTTGACTAGGTCATCCACTTCCTCCCAGATGACATCTGAACCCCAGCCAAAAGTAGGTGGGAACGTTAGACACAACCCTTAGTTGGCATGGCCTGGGAGCAGGTCAGCGGCCCTCACTTGTCCTCAACCCGCCTCTGTCTCATGCGGTTCCCTCAGCCAGAGATCTACTATGTGGTCTGGGCTCAGTGCCACTATACAGCGAGGATGAACAATTTGAGGAGGACAGTCAGCAGCTACTTGGCAGCGAAAAAATGGGGCCAATATCCCTTGCTTCTTGCAGTAGGCGGCAAAGTATAAATGTGGAGAGTGGCATGGGAGGTCATGTTGTGAGGGGTTAGCCTCTGCATACCCAGACTGTTGAGGAGGACAGCAGTGAAGATCCAACAACAATCGATGATGATGCAGCCGACTGCACTTGGGAGCCGGGTGAGGCAAGGGCTTCATCATCGTCAGGAGAAGAGGGCGTCAGCTTGCGCGTCAGGCAGCGGCACAGCAAGCAAGTGGGTTGTGTGGCCGTGAGTCAGCAGGATAGCAGCAGTGTGAGGTCAGGAGCCAAACGGCCACAGGGTAGAAAACTCGCTTCGCAGGTCCAAGAAAGTAAGGGCACAGGGGCTCAGTGAGGCAGCGGCGGTAGTAGTCACTCAGTGCAGAGCGTTGGCGGTAAAATCAGCTACTCGGCGGTGTGGCAGTTCTTTGCTAAGAAACCAGAGGAGCCAAATATGGGTATGTGTAGAATCTGTGGGCAGAAAGTGAAGAGTGGCCAGGGAGCTAACGTTGGCAAAACAACCCTGCGTCAACACATGCAGTGTCACCATCCGGTGGCCTGGGAGAAACGTGGCTCAGATGTGGTGGTCCATCCTGCCGCCGCAGCAACAGCAGCAGCAGCGCCTAGTGGCACGCATGCCATTGCAGCCAGTCAAGACTCCACCACCTCTGCAGAAGGGAGCTGTTTCTCTTTGACATCATCTCCCGGTCCAGATGCTCCTGCTCCTTGCTACTCATGGCGCCAGCAGTCGTTCAACGAGGCGATTGCAAAGAAACAATAGTATGCATCCAACCATCCTAAGGTGCAGAAGCTCCTGTCCAAGTTGTTGGTACTGCAGTCCTTCACTTTCCAAATGGTGGACTCTGCACCGTTCAGAGAACTAATGGCCTGTGCCGAGCCGAGGTGGAGAGTTCCAAGACGTAATTTATTTTCCAAAACGTTAGTACCAGCCCTTCACAAATATGTAGAACAGCAGGTGGGCCAGTCCTTGAGCTTATCGTTTTGTTCCAAAGTGCACGGCAGCGCGGATTTGTGGAGCTGTAACTATGGTCAGGGCCAGTACATGTCCTTTACAGCCCACTGGGTGAATGTGCTTCCTGCCCAGCCACACCAACAACTTGGACAGGAGACGGCGCTTTCTCGTTGTCAAACTGCTGCTCCTGCGCCAATGTCCGCCTCCTCCTCCTCCTCCACCACCACCACCACAATCTCAGCCTCCACATGTGCTGCTCCATCATAACAAATGTGTAGGGCACAGCGGTGTCATGCAGTTCTACACCTGGCTTGCCTCTGCGAACGAAGTCACACAGGGGAGGACCTGCTCCGCGTCATGCAGCAAGAAATCGATGTGTGGCTTTCTCCGCACCAACTGCCAATTGGAACCAGGGTGACGGACAATGGGAGGAACATGGTGTCCGCGCTGCACCGAGGAGGGATGGTCCATGCGCCCTGCATGGCGCAAGTGTTCAATCTGGTTGTAAAAAGGTTCCTGAAGTCTTCCACCAATCTTCAGAAAATTCTGAAAACTGTGAACGCACTTCATCCATTCCTACAAAGCCAGGCACACCCTCCTCGAGTTGCAGCGGCAGAACAGCCTCACCCAACACACGCTGATATGCGATGTTTCCACCCGTTGGAATTCCAGCCTGCACATGTTGGACCGACTGTATGAACAGAGAAAGGCCATTAACGATTTTTTTTGATGATCCAGGTGGACAGGAATACACCCCTGTGTAACTTTGATGTCAGCCAGTGGCAGCTCATGCATGACACCTGCCGTTTGCTGAGGCCATTTGATGAGGCAATGTTATTTGTCAGTCGCCAGGACTACGGCATGAATAACGGTATTCCACTGCTTCATGTCCTGGAAGAGATGCTGAAAAATCTGTCTGGGCAGGGGACTGGAGATGTGGCGGCCACATGAGTCCATTGGGGACTGAACTGGAGGAGGAGGAGGAGATGGAGGACATTGGAGCACAAGCATTGTCTGGTGAAATTAGTGGATTTTCTACCCAGGTGACAGGAGAGGAGGAGCAGGAGCATCCGGAGGAGGTAGAGGGAGATCAGGAAGATGAGGCAGATGACCCACAAGCACCGTGGCAGTATACAGTGGAAATGGAGGCCGGGAGTCCCTCGGAGTCACTTGCACACATGGCCCGCAGCATGCTGATTTGCCTGGCTACTGACAGCCGAATAGTCACCATCCGGCAGAGGGATGACTTTTGGCTCTCCACCCTATTGGACCCTCACTACCGGTCCAAAATGGGAGCCTTTTTCCGAGCTGCTGAGAGGGAGTACAAACTCAAATACTATAGGGAAATCCTCCGTAGTCAGTTGGCCGCTGCCTATGTGCGGCATCATCCCTCCTCTGACAGGTCTGACCGGGGGGTTCCTCATCACTCACGTACTACTGCCGCGGCTGCTGTGGGAAGGTGGGGGAGTAGGAGCACTACCAGCTCCATCAGCAGCAACCTAAGTCTGGAGTCACTGATGAGCAGCTTCCTTCACCCGCCTAGTGAGGAGCGCAATCGCCAGCAGCAGCAGCAGGACCTGGAGCAGACCCTGAACCAACAGGTGGTGGCCTACTTGGACAGCACTCTGCCACCCCAGTTAGAAGATCCGCTGGACTACTGGGCAGCCAAACTGGATGTGTGGCCGCAACTTGCCGAGTTTGCAGTGGAAAAACTGTCCTGCCAGGCCAGTAGTGTGGCATCAGAGCGGGTGTTCAGTGCGGCGGGGGCCATCGTTCTCCCAAGGAGAACCCGCTTGTCCACCAAAAATGTGGAATGACTGACCTTTGTCAAGATGAATCAGGCCAGGATTTCCACACACCAATGCCTTAGGTGTCAGATGACATCAGCCATGATGCCTCACCAAAACTTTGAGAAATGAGTCTGGATAATGCCACCCGCCTGATGCCACACATCTGCTGCCAGTTTCTCCATTTGCCTACCATCATGTTTACCAGGGACTGGTATTGCCACCCACCTCCACACTCTGTCATTGTGCCACTCTATGACCTCATGCTGTTGCTGCTGTTGTTGGTGCTGCGGTCACCTCCACACCCTGTCATTGTGCCACTCTCTGAACTCATGCTGCTGCTACAGTGACCTCAACACTCTGTCATTGTGCCACTGTGACCTAATGCTGCTGCTGTGGCTGCTGCCGTGACCTCCACACTCTGTCATTGTCCCACTCTGTGGCCTACTCCTGTTTTTGCCACCTCCAGAATGTCATTGTGCCACTGTCTGTCCTCATGCTGCTGCTGTTGCTCTTGCCGTGACCTCCACACTCTGTCATTGTGCCACTCTGTGGCCTACTCCTGTTTTTGCCACCTCCAGAATGTCATTGTGCCACTCTCTAACCTCATGCTGCTGCTGTGGCTGCTGCTGTGCTCTCCACACTCTGTCATTGTGCCACTCTTTGGCCTACTCCTGTTTTTACCACCTCCACACTCTGTCATTGTGCCACTGTCTGTCTTCATGCTGCTGCTGCTGTTGGTGCTGCGGTCACCTCCACACCCTGTCATTGTGCCACTCTCTGAACTCATGCTGCTGCTGTTGCGGCTGCCATGACCTCAACACTCTGTCATTGTGCCACTGTGACCTCATGCTGCTGCTGTGGCTGATGCCGTGACCTCCACACTCTGTCATTGTGCCACTCTGTGGCCTACTCCTGTTTTTGCCACCTCCAGAATGTCATTGTGCCACTGTCTGTCTTCATGCTGCTGCTGTTGCTCCTGCCGTGACCTACACACTCTGTCATTGTGCCACTCTGTGGCCTACTCCTGTTTTTGCCACCTCCAGAATGTCATTGTGCCACTGTCTGTCTTCATGCTGCTGCTGTTGCTGCTGCCGTGACCTACACACTCTGTCATTGTGCCACTCTGTGGCCTACTCCTGTTTTTACCACCTCCACACTCTGTCATTGTGCCACTCTCTGACCTCATGCTGCTGTGGCTGCTGTGGCTGCTGCCGTCACCTCAACGCTCTGTCACTGTGCCACTCTGTGGCCTACTGATGTTGCCACCTGAGCCGTCAGCTTGTTTTTTTCCAGCTGGCGCTGCCATGACTTTATCAGGCTGCATTCCCGCTTCAGTTTTTTGGTCAGTTTTGCCCTCTTACATGCCCAGGGAATTTTAGAGTGAAGCGATTCTAAGAGCGGCGGCAGTCATGTGCGTGTCATACTAAAATACAGCATTGTATGAAGACCAAACTAAGCTCCCTCTGCATATTTAAGCATGGCACAACGTTCTACAGCACCCTAAGGCTCTGTGCAGCCTGGAAATAGCTGTTTTAACGCGATTCATCCCGAAGTAATTGGGATTGAAACTAATTTTGTCAGAAAATTTGGCGAATTTTTGAGAAATTCACCAATCTCTGGTTGTAATAGCTAGTATTTTGCGCTGTCTCAACTTTCATTGTTTTTAAAGACCAAAAAAATATTTGTACCAAAAGCAACAACTGCCCATTAACTCACAAATGGAAAACAAACTGCACTGCATTTTTCATATCTACATCTAATAGATTTTTTGCATTTTGCGGTAAAGCTATTTTGGCATGTGATACATTTATCAAGCCATTGATCTCAAGCTGCTTTGTGATGGCACACGATGAAAAATAAAAAAATACAGAATACAATAACATCAATGTTTTACTGTGTCATGATTCATCAATCATATTAGAGCAATGAATAGACCTACTGGTTTTCCCCTGCTATTTCTATATTGTTTAAACAATCACTTTTTGGCATATTGCTTTTCACAAAGTATAACATTCTGAAAGTTATTTTATACAGAAAATACAAAGATTTGTCATTAACTGGTAGACAACATGTATAAAATATGCAATTGTGTAGGTTAAGAACAACTTAGGTTCCATAGAAATAAACAATTTTTATACAGTTTTTATACAACACACCCTATTAGAACATCACTGTGCTTTAAAGTGAAAGGGAGTTTTTTTGACTCTGTAAGAATTTTTTTAAAGGGGTTGTTTCACTACATCGATTCATCTTACCTCAGTCCTGTTTTCTCAGTTTCATTTTTTAATTCAAGATCGGGTTTACTGGCTACTACTGTCCTGCAGTGATGAGCTGCTGAGGATACCAGGTCTGTAGCTATAGCGAACAGCGCTGGCAGCATATCAGCAGAGATCGAACAGGTCTGTAGCTATAGTGACCTGAGGAGCTGATGCAGCCCATACAAGAGGGATATCTAGGAATAGGTAGGATGCTGTTAATGGACACATATTGCAAAGTGACTTGTTTTTGCAAGATCTTTAACTTTAAAAGCAATCCTTGTAGTGAGACAACTTTAACAAATTAAAGTTGCGCTCTGATTGGTTGCTATGGGCAGCAAGGACAGTTTTAGGATTAGACAGTTTTGATGGTTAAGGCCCATTATATTACTTCCTAATCCTGATCCTAGTAAAGGGGAAAATTGTGACAAGAGTTATTTTTGTAGATAGAATATTCTGGACCTCATTTATAAAAACTGTTTAAATGTAAAACTGTCCTTGTTGCCCATAGCAACAGAGCCTTAATTCCTCTTTATTGTTTATATCTGCTTGTACTAGTGCACAATTTACTTTTTGTAGCACCAGTGTTAGACATGGCAGCAAAATATATGGTATGACATTTTTTTTTTTAGGTCTTTCCATACCTTATGCTCCGTTTTTCAGAAGGTTATAATATTTACCAGGTTAGATTTTTAAAATCCAGATGACTAGACTAAAACCTATTGCACTCTTAACTACTGTGATATTTTTGCATCTTCCTTATGAAAAAAATAAATAAAAAACTATTCATTGTTTATTCCCTGTTCTTAAAGTAAATTTTAAAGCCATCAAAACTATTCATTTAGGGTGAAATGTATGAAATATGGCACCGACACGCCAGTTCTAAATTGATCAAGAGGAGTGTAGAATTCGACAGTATGTGGGATAGTGGACCAGCCTCATTGTATTTACTCAGTAAAATCATATGTGTGATTTATAATTGTAAAGTAATCTGTTGTATTCTGCTGTTTGGCCACAAGATGCCACTGTTTCCGGAATCTGGTGTATGCAAATTAGAGACATGTGACAGAGGGACATGAGGCAGAAGCCATCTTAGAGTGCAGGAGGAAGGACTAAGAGCACAGGAAGAGGAGAGATGCTGGTTGCAGATTGGCGCAGCTCTCTCATTTCTGTGAGTCCATGAACTGGGATCAAATCCTAACGAGAGAGAGTAGTTCGGCTGGCTGCATTGCTGCTGCGGTGAGGCAAGCCCCGTGACTGAAGGGACATTCTGCAGGAGACAGAGAAAAGCATCCACTATCTTGGATTATCGACATCGGCAGGGATCCGTAACTCTGAGCAGTGACTGTCTGCAAACCCAAAGGTAAACCCGGGTCAAAGAACGCTTGCACGTCAACAAACCTAGGACTGTGTGCAGGCCTGTAGTTAGCCTAGTTAGAGCAGGTTTGGTTTCAGGCAATAAGTGTTTATCCAAGTACGCCTCCTGCTTTGGGACATTGGAGAGGGCTTCAAATAGCACTGCTATTAATGCAACCGGTTTGTATGTGAGAGAATCTTATATGTATATTTTCTGGGAATAGTAGGTAGAGCTAGCTAATCTGTAAGCTGCTGTGCTACACCACGAGTGTGCCTTTGAACGGCACCACACGCAATCATTTCTGTCTTTGTACGGTATTAAAAAGTAAAGGGTGTTTGGCCTTTCCAAACCCCATGGGTAGGCAAACTTATCGTGCATCCAGAGGATACACTCCCGGCGGCACGCTGTGTGGCACAGGGGTCTTGGTTACAACTTTGTACATGTGTGTTTGTGGAATTTGTTGACCATACTTTCCTGAAAAGTTCAGTAAACTATACTGTTCTTTAACTGGTGTTGGAGTCGATTTCTTCATCCATGACCTCACTGTATTCTGGGAAGCCTACCTCTGTACTCGGCTTACAGAGTGTAGAATTTGACAGTATGTATAGAAGAGTGTTATGCACCAAACATTGGTGCATAGAGTGTTATACGTCAACTTTGTCTTAGCCATGGTATGGATTTGTATGGAAGTGTTTGCTCCAAACTTTGGCATGTTCTTGGCACTTTCAAAAGTGTTGTGTTTAGTGCAGACTGTGCTAAGTTTTGGTGTACAGCTATTCATACATCTGTCGGACAAGTTTTTTGGCTTAAAGTGCTCCAGAAAAACTGGTGCAGCCCCATTCATATATGTCACACTTAATGTCCACTAAAGATTGATGGCTCTATTGGTGAATCAACAAAACTTACATTGGGTCAGCTGATTATCTGAGCTTTACATGTCAAAAAATATTAAATTTTTTGGAAATAAAATGTTTATTTGCTACTTACTTATAAACATATTTGTTATTTTCCTATTTTAAACTAATAAATACAATTTATTCTATTTTAGGTTTCAGAGTGAATATAGTTTTCTCATCATCTCAGCAACATTTCTAGTGTGATACTATAAGGTTCTGAAGGAATGTTCAGAGTCTCACACCATTAGTTCAAGCCACGTGCCATTAATTTCTTGCTAACAGTGCTGTGCCAAAGATTTATACAACAGACCTCAGAGCCTACCCTGACTCAGTTCATGGTTTCAATTTACAATAGCTGAAAATAAAACAATACATTATTCATATGCACCCTATTGTGATTTATAAACTCCTTATTCTACTAAGTTAATTATGTAGCCTAATGGGCTTTTATCATGCAAGTTATGTTGATCTATGTTTATTACTAGGATTGTGAAAGTGTTTTTCTTAGGAAGAACTATTCTCAGAGGGTCAAGAGGAAAAAAATGAATGCCTTTTGAAGGAAAAAGTATAACTGTAGTTAGGGAGGCATGACTGAATGGATCATTTGTGGTAAACGATCCCACTGCTCAAAATATATGTATGTTACAAGTAAAATCCCATTGTTGTGCTGCTGTAATGGCACCCATTTCCACACACTACTGATTTCCAATATTCCTTATAGATCAGCAGAATGAAAATATTGAAGCAAACAAAAAGAAAATGCCTGAATCAGCACAAGGATGATGGTGCTTATTTAGATTTTTCACAAAAAAACTAATTACAGAAATGACACAAAACTGGTCAGGTCAGATTTACTAATCCCATTTATGTTTAGATCATTTAGAAATGTAGATCAAACAGATGTGCCAAATTTATCACATGGCTCTCACTGTATTAATTTGGGGAACATGTATAAAAACTATCTTTTTTTGCAGCCCATAGCAACCAATCAGAGTTCACCTTTAATTCTTTTCAGAGCACTATATGGAATGAACGGGGAGCTCTGACTGGTTGCTGTGGGCAAAAAAGAAAGTATTTTTCATACCTGTGGCCCTTAGTATTTGTTGTTAGACATGTTAGATATTTTTGTGTCTAAATGCATGCAGTCACGACTATATTTCGCATGCAACCACCAATAGCTGTACAAGTATGTCAGGTGCTATAGACTAAATGGCACAGTCATTGACAGCTGTAAGATATTGGCGTGTATTAAAAGAGGCATGGACTCGCGGGACAAAGAGGTAATTCTACCAATGTATAAAGCATTGGTGCGACCTCACTTAGAATATGCTGTTCAGTTCTGGGCTCCAGTTTATAGAAAAGATGTATTGGAGCTAGAGAGAATGCAAAGACGAGCAACCAAACTTATAAGGGGAATGGAGCATCTTAGTTATGAGGAGAGGTTGGTAGAACTGAACTTATTTAGTCTTGAGAAAAGACGGCTTCAGAGGAGACTTGATTAATTTATATAAATATATAAATGGGCCTTACAAAAAGTATGGGGAAAAATTATTTCATGTAAATCCCCGTCAAAAGAGAAGGGGACATTCTCTTCGGGTGAAAAAAAATGATTCAATCTCCAGAAGAGAAAAGCATTCTTCACTGTAAGAACTGTAAATCTGTGCAATAGCCTGCCTGAGGAGCTGGTCACAGCAGGAACAGTTGGGAGTTTCAAGAAAGGCTTAGATAACTGCCTGAAACTAAAGAATATTGATTTGTACATAGCTATGTAAAATTATGGATCCTAGCTGGTGGAGGTTCTGTCGTCAAAGATGGGGTCTCCACTGGTGCAGATTGCTTCTTGCCTTGTGGGTTTCAGGGCATTAGTCAGTGGGGAGGGGAGGCTTAAAATCCTTGTCTCCCTCCCTTCACCCACATTTTACCCACCCTTGGTTGAACTTGATGGACACGTGTCTTTTTTCAACCGTACTATGTAACTATGTAACTATGTGTTTGCACCCCAAGTCACATCACTTTCTCTAACAACCATGCCTTTGTTTCAACCACATCATAACTATGGTGCAAAGCCTATACATAAAACAAATGGCTGCACAACTTTCAAAATGGAAATCAGTTTTCAGTAGAAAAGGAATTCGCTTACAGACCTTAACAAGCTGTTTAAATTGGCTAATTAAAAGTATACATTTCCTTATAAGAGAGTTGTCAAATGAAGCAATAGAAAGGATTTCTAACATTTCTGCAACAAAGAAATCCGACACAAAGCATAACAAAGATGTTGGTCGCTCTCAGTCAGCTGTGCAGTAAGTAGAAGTTTGTTCAAGTATACATAAAATAAAGATGTTAAAGGGTCTGGATAGAAAACCCAAAGCAATATGCCCTGAAAATCGAAAATGCATAACAAAACATATAAAAACAAATGGGCAAAAAAAATCAGCTAAATGAAATTGAATTTACATTTAGAAAAGTCAGATGAAAACCAGCACTAGCATCTAAACAGAAAATAAACAAAGTTACATTGGGCTAAAGAGAAGCATTCATGGAGTGTAGAGGATTGGATGAAAGTGATACTCACTCATCAATGAGGAATTTGCATTGGTCAAGAAGATACTGCTTGAGCTTTTGTCTGGTGTCATTCTAATGAAAAATCTAAATAAAACACCTAAGGGTACTTTCACACTGTGCGGTTTTGGTGCATTTTTTCACTTGTGGTACTGCACAGCAATTAAACTGCATTCATTTCCACTAAGTTCCTTTCAGTTATCTAAATTGTGTGGAAAGGTGTTACAAGTGAGTAATCAATCATTGTGTTTAAAGTCTTGCAGATTATAAAAACAGTAATTAATTACTCACTCAAAGGAGCTTCCTGGTAATAATTTCAGTTTAATTGCTGTGTAGTACTGCAAGTGAAAAACCACACCAAAACCTGCAAATGCACATAATAAGAATATATATGGGAAGCACTCAATGAGTTAACTCCAATTAATGGGTGCAAGATAGGAGGTCGGATTAACTCAAAGTATCATAGAAGTAGGTACCACGACACACCAAAGGTTTCTTATGCAAAGTGACAAAATTTATTTACATATCCGGTCAGGCTCCAAAAATGACTTTTTTCTTTCAGTGACACATTAATAAGATGTTTTGGTCAGCGACCTTTATCAGAAATGTCACTGTAAAAGAAAGAAAGCATAATTCATTAATAACGTGTATGTACAAATAATAGTGCATAACAGAAAAATATTAAGACATATCCTTACATCAAGGGGGTAACTACCAGGGTAGCAGACGTAGCAGCTGCCATGGGGCCCGGGCTGATAGGGAGCCCGGGCCCCAGGGCAGCTGCTCCCACGTTTGCTACCCCGGTAATTCTGCACCTTCGCCCACTGGCAGTGAAAATACCAGTTCACTGCCGGCTGAGCTGCGGGCCCAGCGCATCCTGATTCTGAACGCCCGGGCCCTCTGGCCCGAGCGTTCAAAGGCAGGACTGCCCTGTGTTAGCACAGCAAAGCACTTCCTGGGGGACCGGCCGGTAACAAACAGAAACTTCCTGCCGGGCCCCCAGGGTCATGACATAAGTAGCCTCGTACAGCACGATCCCCTCACAGCTCCACGGAGCTGCTCCCTCAGCAGCCCCCTCCTTACCTCTCCCTCGTGCTCATATTGTCTCCAGCTGCTGCATGCACGGTCGGGACGTGGGAGCAGGGCCGCCATACAGGGGGTACAGCCGGTACTCCTGTACAGGGCCCGGTGGAATAAGGGGGCCCGCTGCAAGCAGGCCCCCCTTATTCCTCATGATAGAGTGGGGCCCGGCAGCGCAGCCGCCGAACCAGACTCGGACTGGCCCACAGTGTGGGCTACGAGCTCCTGTGGACCCCGGAGGTAGTGCTGCCGCTCCCCGGGGCCCGGCCGCCGCATCCGGTCTCTGCACGCTCAGGCCCTGTGTCCCGAGCGCTCAGAGAGCTGGCCCGGGAGTCGGGGACTAATGTCCTCCACTCCCGGGGCTGCACGGTGTCAGCGGAGCACAGCGCCGCTAGCGCTCCGCTGATCGCCCTGGCAGGTGTAAGGCGTTAGGCCTTAACCCTGCCAGGCGCCGGCCCCTACTGCTGACGTAGGCGCGCGGTGACGTCACATCACCGCGCCGCCTATGCAGGGCGCCAGTAGAAGCCGGCGGGAAGCGTCCGGGAGCGGCCAGGAGCGAGAGCGAGGTAAGTGGTTGTTTTGTTTTTTTATATATAAGGAAGCGGGCCCTGGCTACCTAACTCTAAAGGGGGCCCTGGCTACCTAACTCTAAAGGGGGCCCTGGCTACCTAACTCTAAAGGGGGCCCTGGCTACCTAACGCTAAAGGGGGCCCTGGCTACCTGACTATAAAGGGGGCCCTGGCTACCTAACTGTACAGGGGCACTGGCTACCTGACCCTAATGGCGGCCCTGGCTACCTGACTCTGAAGGGGGCCCTGACTACCTGACTCTAAAGGGGGCCCTGACTGCCTGATTTAAAAGGGGGCCCTGTCTACCTAACTCTAAAGGGGGCCCTGGCTACCTAACTCTAAAGAGGGCCCTGGCTACCTAACTGTAAAGGAGGCCCTGGCTACCTGACCCTAAAGGGGGCCCTGACTACCTAGCTCTAAAGGGGGCCCTGGCTACCTAACTCTAAAGGGGGCCATGGCTACCTGACTCTAAAGTGGGCCCTGGCTACTTGACTCTAAAGGGGGCCCTGGCTACCTAACTCTAAAGGGGGCCCTGGCTACCTAACTCTAAAGGGGACCCTGACTACCTAATCCTAAAGGGGCCCTAGCTACCTAACTCTAAAGGGGGCCCTGACTACCTAACTCTAAAGGGGGCCCTGGCTACCTAACTCTAAAGGGGGCCCTTTCTATCTAACTCTAAAGGGGGCCCTTTCTACCTAACTCTAAAGGGGGCCCTGGCTACCTAACTCTAAAGTGGGCCCTGGCTACCTAACTCTACAGAGGGCACTGGCTACCTGACCCCTAATGGGGGCCCCTGGTACCTGATCTAAATGGGGCCCTGACTACCTGACTCTAAAGGGGGCCCTGACTGCCTGATTTTAAAGGGGGCCCTGACTACCTAACTCTAAAGGGGGCCCTGGCTCCCTAACTCAAAAGAGGGCCTGGCTACCTAACTGTAAAGGAGGCCCTGGTACTGACCCAAAAGGGGGGCCCCTGACTACCTAACTCTAAAGGGGGCCCTGACTACCTAACCCTAAAGGGGGCCATGACTACCTAACTCTAAAGGGGGCCCTGGCTACTTAACTCTAAAGGGGACCATGACTACCTAACTCAAAAGGGGGCCCAGACTACCTAACACAAAAATGTGCCCTGGCTACCTAACTCTAAAGGCGGCCCTGACTCTACCTAAACATAAAGGGGGTCCTGACTCTACCTAAACATAATGGGGACCCTGACTATACATAAACATTAAGGGGGCCCTGGCTACCTAAACATATTGGGTGCCCTGGCTACATAAACATAAAGGGGTTCATTGCTACCTACAAACTAAAGGGGGCCCTGGCCACCTACAAACTAAAGGGGGTCCTGGCCACCTATAAACTAAAGGGGGCCCTGGCTACCTACAAACTAAAGGGGACCCTGACTACCTACAAACTAAAAGTGGCCATGACTACCTACAAACTAAACGGGGCCCTGACTCCCTACAAACTAAAGGGGACTCTACCTGCACACTAGCTAAAGGAGGCCCTGACTTCCTGCACACTAGCTAAAGGAGGCCTACCTGTATTCTACCAAAAGGGGGACCCCTAACTGCCTGTATACTACCTAAAGGGCCCGCTAACTGCCTGTATACTACCTAACGGGGGACCCTAACTGCCTGTATACTACCTAAAAGGGTGCCCTAACTGCCTGTATACTACCTAAAAGGGGACCCTAACTGCCTGTATACTACTTAAAGGGGGCCCCTAACTGCTTGCAGCCTATATAAAGGGGGCCCTAACTACCTACAGATTACTTAACTGGGGTCAACCACCTACCTACAGCCTACCTAACTGTAGCCTATCAACTTGCCTAACTGGGTCCTGCTTATCTACCTGGGGGCTATTTACCTACCCACCCATGGCTAGATACCCACCAACCTACCTTGGGCTGGCCTACCAACTTATCCAGCGGGGGTCTACCTTCCTAAACAGGGCCTGTCTAGTTATCTGGGACCTTGCAGATTTGCCAACCTACCTAGGGTCTTGTCTACCTACCTGGTAATATGATTGTGAGGGGGACAGCCCCTTGTTGCAGCAAATTTTCTCCAGGGGTCAGTTCTCTCCCCCCCCTCAACCCTTAGGATACTAGACCTCTAAGTTATGGCTTGTACCCGCTTCTCCCCCCCCTGTTTAAGCTTGTACAGAGGTGGGAATAGGTAAAGAGGTGCTGGAAAATTGAGGATTCTAAGATATTTCTGTGTAATTTCTGCAGGGATGAGTTGTGGCTGGGACAAGTCATCATGGTTGTGTGGAACAGATGGAGAAGAGAAGGGAAAAAGAATGACTCAAGAGAGAAGAGAACGACTCATCAGATAGGATGTCTCCCGGTTTAGTCCTGGATGTCAGGGGTTATTTTACTTCTATACTGGATCAGTGCTGTATTCACTGTAATGTGATGTAACCCGAGCTGGTGTCTGACCACTATATAGTCTCAATATGGCGGTGTTCTAGGTTATATTGGCGTTAGTATAGTGGCAGCGTACACGTGTCCCTGATTGTAAAAGTGAGGGAACACCTGACCCTGTGATTAGGAGTTAGACTTTTACTTTCTTGCTGGTAATTATTTTAGAAGGTGGTGAAGTGCGTGACCACGGGAACCGTGGAGGACGATAGTGTATGTGGGTCGGGGGGGGATATGGATGGAGCTACTTTGCCGTGTGTCTATGATATGTGAGACAGACAGATGTGTGAGACAGACAGACAGATGTGTGACTCACTTGCGATTGTACTACACAATACAGTTCTTTTTTGCATACTGTATTACAGTCATATGAAAAAGTTTGGGCACCCCTATTAATCTTAATCATTTTTAGTTCTAAATATTTGGGTGTTTGCAACAGCCATTTCAATTTGATATATCTAATAACTGATGGACACAGTAATATTTCCGGATTGAAATGAGGTTTATTGTAATAACACAAAAAGAGAAATTATACTTATTAGAAATATCAAATTGAAATGGCTGTTGCAAACACCCAAAAATTTAGAACTAAAAATGATTTAGAATAATAGGGGTGCACAAAAATTTTCAAATGACTGTATGTGGTAAAATGGGCGCATTTATGTCTTAGAGGCCAGTTTTTTTTGCTGGGGGTGGGGCGATGGGGTTGCTGGGGGCGGGGAAAATTGATTGCTGGGGACGGGGCAATCGGGTTGCTGGGGGCGAGGTTTACTGGGGGGGCCCAGGTGCTTCAGCTGTATGGGGCCCTGAAATTTCTGTTGGCGGCCCTGCGTGGGAGGAGGGGTGTCTGCACTGCTCATGACTGGAAGCTGCCCTTCCTTCTTCCGAGACCTCTGGACTGCCTGAGGGCTGCACTGCAAACAAGTAACTGTGTGTATGTGACTGTATGTATAGATGTGTGTGTTATGTGTTTGTATAGGGATGTGACTATGTATAGATGTATGTGTATGTATAGATGTGTGTGTAATGTGTTTGTATAGGGATGTGACTGTATGTATAGATGTATGTGTCTAATATGCAGGCTCGGACTGGGCCGCCGGGGGATCGGTGAATCCCCCGGTGGGCCCCGAGCAGCTGTGGGCCCGGAGGCAGTGCCGCCGCTCCCCAGGGCCCATCCGCCGCATCCGGTCACTGAGCGCCCGAGCCGTGCGTCCCGAACGCTAATAGACATGGCCCGGGAGTTGGGAACTAATGTCCCCGACTCCCGGGGCTGCGGGTGTCAGTGGAGCCGAGTGCCGCTACCGCTCCGCTCCGCTGATTGCCCTGGCAGGCCTAAGGCACTAGGCCTTAAGCCTGCCAGGCGCCGGCCCCTACTGGTGACATAGGCATGCGGTGATATCACATCACCGCGCCGCCTATGCAGGGCGGCAGTAGAGGCCGGCGGGGAGCGGCCGGGAATGGTAGTAGTGGGAGTGAGGTAAGTGGCTGTCCGTTTGTTTTTTTTTGTTTTTTGTTTTTTTTAACTACCTAAAGGGGGGGCCCTGAGTACCTAATGGGGCGCCCTGGCTACACACAGGGCGGCCCGGGCTACCTAATTGGGCCCGGACTGCCTAAGGGGGCCCGGACTCCCTCATGGGGTCCTCGCTAACCCAAGGGGGGGCCTGGCTACCTACAGGCGGGTCCTGACTACCTGATGAGGTCCTGGCTACCTAAAGGGGGGCCTGACTGTCTAAAGGGGGCCATGACTAACTAAAGGGGGCTCTGACTTACTAAAGGGGGCCCAAACTACCTACAGGGGGCCCTGACTGTCTAAAGGGGGCCCTGACTGTGTACAGGGGGCCCTGACTACCTAAATAGTAAAGAGGGCCCTGACTACCTACAAACTAAAGGGGACTCTGACTACCTGCACACTAGCAAAAGGGGGCCCTGAATTCCTGCACACTAGCTAAAGGAGACCCCTAACTGCCTGTATACTAACCCAAAGGAGGCCCTATCTGCTGTTTTACTACTTCAAGGGAAGCCCTAAAATGCCTGTATACTACCTAAAGGGTGGTCCCTAACAGCTTTCAGCCTATATAAAGGGGCCTAACTACCTACGCTTACCTAACTGGGGAAACACCTACCAACAGCCTACCTAACTGGGGCTCACCAACACCTACCTCCAACCTACCTAACTGGGGTCCACTAACCTAACTGTAGCTATAACTTGCCTAACTGGGGTCTGCTTATCTACCTGGGGGCTACTTACCTACCCACCCATGGCTAGGTATGCACCAGCCTACCTGGGGCTGGCCTACTAACTTATCCAGCGAGGGTCTACCTACCTAAAAAGGGTCTATCTAGTTGCCTGTGGCCTTTCCCATTTGCCTACCTTTTTTAAGGTCTTGTCTACCTACCTGGAAATATAATTTAGAGGGAAGCAGCCCATAGTTGTAGCCGTATCTCCAGGGAGTGAGTTCTCGCCCCACCCTCCAACCCCTTAGGATAAAAGGCCTCTAAGTTATGGCTTGTACCAGCTCTCCCATCCCTGGGAAGTTTGTACAGAGGTGGGAATAGGTAAAGACTTGCTGGAAAACTGAGGATTCTAAGATATTTGTGTGTAATTTCTGCGGGAATGAGTTGTGGCCGGGAAGAGTCATCTTGTCGGTCTGGACTGGATGCAGAAGAAAAGGGAATAAGAACGGGGTCATTAAGAGAAGAGAACGATCATCAGATATGACATCTCCGGTGGAGTCCCTGATTTCAGGGGTCATTTTACTTCTATATTGGGCAGTGCTGTATTCACTGTAATGTGATGTGACCCGAGCTGGTGTCTGACCACTATGTGGTCTCTATGTTGCGGTGTTGTAGGTTATACCTGACCTGGTCTCGGACCCCTATGTGGTCTCTATATGGTGGTGTTGTAGGTTATACCTGAGCTGGTGTCTGACACTATGTGGTCTCTATATGGGGGTGTTGTAGATTATACCTGAGCTGGTGTCTGACCTCAAAGTGGTCTCTATATGGCGTGTTGTAGGTTATACTGACTGGTGTTGGACCACTATGTGGTTTTTATATTGTGGGGTTGTAGGTTATACCCGAGCTGGAGTCTGACCACTATGTGGTCTCTAATGGGGGTGTTGTAGGTTTACCTGAGCTGGTGTTGACCTCAAAATGGCTCTATATGGCGTGTTGTGGTTATACCTGACCTGGTTTCGGACAATTGTGGTCTTATATGGGGGTTTGTTGTGGTTTCCTGACTGGTGTCGGCCCCTTATGACTCTAATTATGGCGGGTTGGGTTATACCTGTGTGGTGTCTGAAAACTTGGGTTTCCCATATGGCAGTGTTGTAGGTTATATTGGCGGGTATATGCCGCTCATGTGTCCCTGATTGAAAGAGTAAGGGAAAAACTGACCCCCTTTTAGGAGTTACATTTTACTTTCTTGCTGGGTTTTTTTTTAGAATGTGGGAGATGGGACCCAAGGGAAAAAATGGAGGGGGATTTTATGTGGGCTGGTGGGGGGGATATGGATGGGGGTATAAGCCCTGTGTCTATGATATGTTAGATGACAATTTTGTGACTAACTTGATATTGTACTACACTTCAGTTCGTTTTACAACGTTTTATGTGGGAAAATGGGCGCTTTTTGTCTGAGAGGCCGGTAATATTTTCATATACGAGGGGGGGGCCCCCAAGTCAAATTTCCCCTGGGGCCCCCCGACCCACCCGTCCCCACATGGAATATGTGTGTGTTAGGGATGTATTTTTTGTATGAGTGGTGTCTGTAATGTGTGTGTATAGGGATGTATTGCAGTATAGTGTGTGTGTAATTTGTGTATGAATATATATCTGTGTGATGTGTGTATGTAATATCTAAGTGTCCAGCATTCAGTGGAGGGAGAAGAGGATGAAGTTCCCACAATAACAATATGAAGTTATATCTTTGGGGGTAAAAAAAATCGCAGTCCACCATTCAGCATGTGGTGACGTGGGGATGTGTCTGGCTGTATGGATGTGAGTAATTGGTTTTGGCGTGTGACTGACGTGTGTGGGATGTGTCTTGTGTGTGACCGGCGTGTGTGGGATGTGTCTGGCGTGTGACCGGCGTGTGTGGGATGTGTCTGCCACGTGAGTGCCGTGTGCGGGATGTGTCTGGCGTGTGCAGGATGTGTTGGGTGTACAATTTTTTATAGGGGGGGGGGAGAAAAAGTTTTTTTAAAGGGGGCCCCGCATTTCTAGTTACGCCCCTCCCCTATATATATATACAAGTTTAATAAAAGTATACTACAAAGCGAATTTAAGAACCTATATACACATAGAAGTTACATTGCATGAGTTATATTGGGAGATAACACAGGTGGGTGGTAGTGGTATCTGGATCCCGAATGTAGTGGTACTTTAAGTATATCCTAAAATATAGAAGAGACCCATGTAGAATCCAATATAATATACATGTACATCATAAGTATATGTGATCTAGAACAATCCAATGGAGAGACAGTAGCAGGTATATCATATGAACATCTACGGCACCATAATACAGACTCCTATTAAGCCCTGATCTTATATCGGATGAAAAGTAAGACAGAAGTAAAGCATATGAGACTCACCAATATAGAATTGTATAGCATACATGTAGCATCAGCCGTAGCCATAGAGATCCACATGCAAAGCCACATATGTGCACAGAATGAATATTGAGAGTCCAGCAACCAAACAGTCAGTAATTTGTAACAAATCTGGCATTTTGTAGCAATGGTATCTAATACAATTTTACTTTTAATAAGAATTATCAATAAAATCTACTTTTCAACAAAGATACACATCAAGGAAAATATAAATTGCACAATCTATAATAAAAATGTAATACTGTGATATCCCAGCTGGTAACATAACACAGCTATTTCCTATGCATTTCGGAAACACTTCTTATTCATAGCATACTATGTAATAGTGTAAAAATGTATTACTGTGGTATTAATAATATGCTATGAATAAGGAGAGGTTCCAAAACAAGCAGGCAATAGCTGCATTATGTTACCAGCTGGGTTACCACAGTATTACATTTTTTATGATGGATTGTGCAATTTATAATTTCCTTGATGTGGATCTTTTTGAAAAGTGGATTTTATTGATAATTCTTATTAAAAGTCAAGTTTTATCCGATACCATTGCTACAGAGCGCTGAATTTGTTATAAATTTCCCTATTTATTTATCACATGGTGTTGCATGTAAGGTAAATGACCAGGAGAAATGGCGATCCTTAACTTTAAATTCTTAGGTGTAGACAGAAATTTTGAACACTTTTCTTATACCATAAACAATAGATTTGAAGATAATTAAGTAGTTTTTTGCAATGACAATACATCTTGTCACAAAGCAAAGAATCTTGGAGCTTTTCTTCAGCAAAGGTAAATCTACTTGTGACATAGCCAGCTAAAAGGCCAGATCTAAACAGATCTATTCTGTCAACTATTCTGTCAACTAATTTACTATTCAGTGAATAAAAGTGAGAAAGCTATGAATGAACATATTACATCAACAAATAAATTTATCATACAAACATTAGAAAAAAATGCATATAAAGCAAAAAAAAAAAAAATGCCACCATCAACCCACACCCTACTTACAGCTAATCTCTATCAACAATATAGTCTTAGTACAAAATGACCACAATAAAAAGAACACTCATTGTTATAATTTCCGAGCAATTCACTCTGTTATAACCAAACTTGAAATAATTCATGGAAAAGAGTTTCTCTCATGCATTACAAAAACAAAAAGTAATATTATTTGGTAACATTATTCATCCATCTAAGGTACTATATTTAAGTTCACTCTCAGGCCCTTCTCAAGCAAAGAGTCATGGGCTTTTTCAGTAAATTTAGGTACATAATTAATCCAATCAATGTAAATACATAATTATACAAGTTGTGATGTATACAATATACAAATAAAGTACATGATTATGATAATTAAGTATAAAGTGCCTAGATGAAATAAGATCTCAAAGAACATAATACTGGTAATAGTGGTATAGATAATATAACTAGAGATGGGCGAATTTCCCGAAATTCGTTTCGTTCACTTCTCCGAATTTCTCGGCAAAAAATAACTTCGTTCCGAATTACTTTGGCACAAATCACGTTAAAAAACAGCTATTTCCAGGCTGCACAGAGCCTGCAGGGTGCTGTAGAACGTTTTTGCCATGCTTAAATATGCAGAGGGAGCTTGGGTTTTGGGCTTCATACAATGTTGTGTTTTAGTTGACACGCACATGAATGCCACCGCTCCTTAGAATCGCTTCACTTAAAATTCCTGGGCACTTAAGAGGGCAAAACTGACCAAAAAAACTGAAGCGGGAATGTTGCCTGATAAAGTCATGGGCCAGCGAAAGCCGGAAAAAAACAAGCTGAGAGCTCAGGTGGCAACATTAGTGACAGAGGGGTGGAGGGGGACGCAGCAGCCCCAGCCCGCATGAGGTCATGACATGGCACAATGAATTCTGAGGTGGGGAAAACAGGAGGAACCACAAAGGAAAGG
>JAODAL010050471.1:0-27390 GCA_025379985.1 Phyllomedusa bahiana
CACAGACCTTCCGGTTTTGAAGGGGAAATTTTTGTTGTGGGCACAAAATGCACGACTCCAAAAATTGCAAAACGCCCTTTGGCCAACGGGGCCCACCAAAAAAAAGGGAAATGAGAGAGCAAATTTTCTTCCCCCCCGGGGTTCCGCCACTCGGAGCAATGTCCCCAATCAGTATTCTCTTCCTAGAGCCGGGCGAAAATAAGTATTCCCAAGTTCTTTGCAACCTATCGCACCCGAGATTACCCTTTTGGGGAGGGATGTATCGGGGTTTCTGGTTCGTCTCCTCCACGCCCAAAGGCACGGGAGGGGCATGGGCCTGACTTTTTTCCGCAGGGCAAAAAATAATCAGAAAATTAAATCGGGAAAAGAATAAGGACCCACAAGCTTGGCCCTTTTTTGACACGGGGCCCCATCTGGAATGAGGATTTCTTGTTTGGGTTTTAAAAATTACCAGGTGTCGAGTCCCCCGGGAGATACCCCTTTCCCTAGGCTAGCTTATGGCCATAATTCCCGGTCTCCGATAGCGTAAATTTTCTCTCTGAAAGGGGAAAAAGGGCTTTGGAAAAAAAAACACAAAGGGCTTCCTTTTGGGGCCCCTTTTTGAGTAGCACAGCCCCCGGACTTACTGGGAGGCATCGACTTCCAAGAAAAAAGGGTTTTTTTTTCTCATCCGCCGGTATACCGGGCAGAGGCGAATGCAGGTTTTTCAACTTTAGGAAAGCTTCTTCCGCAGCGGGGTGGCCATAACCTCGGATTACTACCCTTTTTGTTAAAGCCACTATAGAGACACCAAAAAGGAGAAAGTGGCACAAACTGTCTATAAAAATTTGGGAACCCGGGAATCTTTGTATGGTTTCGGAGGCCCACGGGCCCTTGGGCCACTGCGGGCAGCAGACAATTTTTTGGGAGGGTCCATCTGCCCCCTTGTCCAAAATAATGTAGCCGAGAAATGGGGGGCTTTTTGGTGGAAAAGACATTTTTTTGAGCTTGGGATAGAGGTGGTTTCCCTCAAAAGCCAAGAACCTTCGAAAATGGATTATGTGGGACTCAGGATCGGGGGGGAAAAACTAAATATCGTCCAGATTTAAAAAACAAAACAGGTACTAGGAGATTTCTTATAACTCCGGGGAAAAACGCTGGAGCTTGCAAAGACCAAGGGCAAAAAATTACCAAAGTGCCCATCGGGTGTTAAACCGCTTCCATTCGCCCCCCCCCATGTAGCGAAAGAATTATAACCCCCCCGGAGATTCAATTTAGAAAATATCCTGGCTCCCTGAAGCCGGTCGAAGAGCTCAGTGATCAAAGGCAGGGGATACCGGTTCTTAATGGTAATCTTGTTGAGTCCTTGGTAGTCGATGCATGGCCATAGAGAGCTGTATTTCTTCTCTACGAAGAAGAATCCAGCCCCGACAGGGGAGGAGGAATGAATAAATCCCTTCTGGAGATTTTCTTTAATGTAGGCCGACATAGCCTGCATCTCGGGTACTGACAGCGGGTAGACTCGGCCCCGAGGTGGAGAGGTGCTGGACAGCAGATCAATCAGTCAGGCGTAAGGGCGATGTGGAGGTAGAGTCTCAGCTTGCTTCTTGGAGAACATGTCTGCAAATTCTTGGTATGAAGCAGGAAGGCCCACCAAAGACATGGGTGGTATCGAAGAAGCGGGAAGCACCGGGCGGGGTGCCACCAAACAGCGAGACCGACATCCTTGCCCCCAACGTAGGACTTCGCTCATTTCCCAGTTGAGCACAGGGGCATGCCACTGCAGTCAAGGTAGAACAGACGAGGAGGACCGAGGGAGCGTGTAAAACACAAGCCTCTCTCTATGTAGCGCCCCTACCTGAAGGAGCAAGGGCTTAGAACAGTACTGGATCGGGTCACGGAGGATCTCCCCACTGACAGAGGAGATGACAAGAAGTTTTTCCAGGCGGACCACGGGGAGGTTGTATTTAGACACCAAGGCAGCATCCACAAAATTTCCGGCTGAACCGGAGTCCAAGAAGGCGGAAACTTGGAATTGAACTCCTGGTCTAGATCCGACAAGGACGAAGTGGGCAGCCCCAGCGGAAATGTTCAGGGCTGGCACAATAGAGGCATAGGTTTTCTTCATGCCGCCGGGTCAGATCTTGTGGAGTCAAGTGAGCTCTGTCCACTTGCATGGGTTCCTCCGTAGCAGACAGGGAGGACAACTGTGGTGGCCTCTGGAATACAGGAGCTAGGCGGGGAAAACTACGACCTCTGGCAGGTTCGCCTTCCTGACGGAGCTCTTCTCGCCGTTCAGAAAAACGGATATCGATCCGAGTGGCCAAAGAGATTAGGTCACTCAAGGAAGAAGGCGGATCACGGGTGGATAAGCCATCCTTGATTTGGCTGGAGAGGCCTTTCTTGAAGGTGGCGGCTAATGCCGCATCGTTCCATGATAGTTCCGAGGCCAGGATGTGGGAAAGTTCCCGAAACGCCCCCCGAGGATTCCCTTTGGTGCAGATTCTGTAAGTCAGTTTCGGCAGAAAAGGCTCGGGGGGGGGGGGGGGTGTTCCTCTGTGAGGTTCCTCTGTGAGGAAAGTGGCGAGGTTAGCCGTGACCGAATCGTCAGGCCCGAGCTTTCCAGGAAAGAAGGCTGACCACGAATACACCTTCGCCTTTTTATAGGGAAAATTTGGTTCCCCCTTAAATTCAAGTGAAGAGATTGGGTGAAAAGCCCCCAAGCCTTGGAGTCCCCATTTGAACTTGGGCATAGACAACGGAGCCTTTGGCCCAGGCCCCCCCCGGTGCAGAAACCGAAGGTCAGCGGAAGCCCCACAGGGGCGGGTTGTTGCTGCCGGGTGGCCAGGCACTGCTGTTCAAGGAAAAGAGGCTGAGTTGCTGGCCCGCTGATGATTGCTGGGTTGCTGAGCCCCGATGGTGGTTTTTGGGCAGCGAGTAGGCAAAAAGGCACCTGGCGGGATTTTATGGCCCCGGGTCTTACGTCATGGGGCACGGTTGTAAAGTGGACTGCGGACCACCGCAAGCGATGGGGTTTAAAACCCCGCCAGGGAGGGAATCTAAGTAGGTCTCGGGGTTTTTTTTACCAACCCCCGGAAAGCGGGATGGGCTGGCTGTTGGGGGGGATTTTTACCAGGGCGCTTCCACTGAGGGGGACTTGCTTGGATGGCACCAAGGGTGACGGGTACGAAACGTGAGGGGTAAATAGTCGGAAACAGCGGTAAGGTCAGGGCAGGTGGGAGAGGTTTTTTGGTAGAGGGGCGGGAAACAAAACGGTTTCGGAACACAGGGAAACGGGAAGACGAGGAATGCTTTCTCAAAAAGTAATAAGGGACTAAAGATCTGGCACTGACACAGGAATGGCGGGTTTAAATAGGGGGGAGGACCGGGGGGGAATGCAAATTTTCCGGGGCGCGGCCCCCTTACACTTAACAGTGCCGGCGTGCGCGCACCCTAGGAGGTGGGGAAGCACGCGCTGGGAAGCAGAGACATAGTCAGGAGCGCGTCTGGGTGAGTAAGGGGTGTTGGAGCGAGCGCATCCACGACCCGACATGTGGGACGCAGCGCCGCTCACCCGCGGGGCATGGATGCGCCTGCGACCCGGGAAGAGGGTCGCGGGGATACCCGTGACAGGCATATTGTAGTGCCAATACGATATGCTCAGACAGGCCACCTTTCATTTGGTCAGCTGTTCTAACTGTTCTGCGCCTAGGTTTGGCATCAAAGAATCATAAATGTGTCTAATTAGTGATTTGCAAAGTTGCAAAGTATAGGCATTTAAGACCACATGATTTGCTTTGAGGGTTCTTCCATACGAACTCATTTCACCGATATTGCGCAAAATAATTCTGTTTATAATCCTATTTGCCTGTTGCAAACTATAGGCATTTTTAAGAACACTTGTTCTGCTGTGAGGGTTCTTTCATACGATCCCATTTCACCGATATTGTATAAAAAAAATCTGTTTATAATCCTATTTGCCCATTGAAAAGTATAGGCATTTAAGAACACTTGTTCTGCTGTGAGGGTTCTTTCATGCATCCCATTTCACCGATATTGCATAGAAAAATTCTGTTTATAATCCTATTAGCCTGTGCAAAGTATAGGCATTTAAGAGCACTGTTGATTTGCTGTCTTTGGAGTACACTTCTTCAACAAGAGACTGCGAACAAATCTTGACCTTTTTAATATTTATATTTTTGAACATGGAGCGAGCTAGAGGTGGTAAGTGAGCAAGGAGGGGCGTAGTATGTGGCGCTAGAGGTGTGAGACAAGGTTGTCCTTCCAGTGCTCCAGAGCGAGCACACGTCAGGCCTGACATCGCTTGGACAGTTCCCTGTGCATCTCATTACTGAAGATTGGTGCCAATCCGTTCTTCAGTGATTAACACACCCTTCATCCAGCAGTTTTACCTCCTTTTCCTCTCAGTCAAGGGCACAAATGTCGTCATCATCATCATCATCATCATCATCATCATCAGTTCAATCTGAAGGCCAAATGTCACCCAATAAACAGACCGCTCTAGATAATCCATATTCCAAAGAGCTCTTTGATCATACAATGCGGTTGGGGTCAGAAGGCATTTCAAAAGATCAAAATGCCAAAGAAAATGATTTTGTTTGCTCTGACGCCCAATCGCTGATGCCTTCAGAAGAGGAGAAGGAAGCTGGTCCATTGTCAGAAATATCAAGCAGTCAACTGTGCCTTGCAGTGCCTGTGGCTTCTAGCCCGCAGCTTGAGGCTGTAGACTGTCAAGAAAAGAAAGTCACCTGTGATGATGATGACATTGTGGATCCAACGTGGTCTTTTGAGCAGCAGCTGGCAAGCGCATGATCAGTGGAGGAAGAGGATGATGGGGTAGTGTCAGTGCGTGTCCGGCCTCAGAAAGGGAGAGGGCAGTCGCACAAGTCTGCTGACTTTAATCCACCAGCCATGGTCAGTGGTAGCAGCAGGAATACTGCTATTAGGTTTTCACCATTGAAGAGGTCCAGGACCTGTAAAGCCAGGGTCTTTTTCGATCAAGCCTCAGATTAGCCAATCGACGTCATATGTCGGATTTGCTGTGTAAGAATCACTTGGAGAAAAAAGGCCACAAAGGTCCTGGGATTCCAACCGCTGTGAAATCTTCTGCCTCCGCCACTTCCAAGCCCAAGCGGTCCTCTGTTGCCGATGTGTTGGAGAAGCATCGGCAAGAACCATACCCAGTCCCAGGCACTGTCGGCCGATTCCCACCACCAGCAACACAGTCTACACCTTCCACTTCCATCAGTCTGACCTGCACGCCGTACAGCAGCCAGTTCACCAGTCAGCCTTCTGTGTACCAGGTGTGAGAATAGAAGAAACGTTTTTACCTCAGCCATCCTCAGATGCCGAGCAGGCATTTCTTTGCCAAAAAAGCTGTCCCTGCCCTGCCCCACCACGTTGCAGAAAAGATCTCCAGCCCATTGGCTGCATCCATGTCCATCAAAGCCCATCTCACTTCACACACATGGACTAGTAAGCACGGTCAAGGGCGTTACATCTCACTGACTGCTCACTGGGTGAGTTGAGTGGATAACAGTGTGTCTGGTGATGGGTCTCGGGCTCAGCGGACACTCTTCCACACTGCTGGAATGGAGCAGAGTTCAGATCTCCAACCTCAACGGGTAGCATCCCGTGCCAAGAAAAACCAGGTCGTTCTGAAATGAATGTATCTTGGAGACCTTCAACACAGAGGTCAAGAGCTGTGGATGGCTCTGCGCACTCAAACCAATCAGTGGCTAGGTGCTAAGAACCTGGTGCCAGGCAATGTGGTGTGCGACAATCTGAGAAATCTCTTTGCTGCCCTTAGGAATGGTAGACTTATGCAATACCCTTGCCTGGTACATGTCCTAAACCTGGTTGTGCAGAAATTTCTCAAGCACTACCCGAGTCTTAAGGCTCGAGCTCTTAGCTCAAACTTCCGGTGTTCGCATCCTGCTTCGGCACAACTGGCAGCGTTGCAGTGTGATCTGGGCCTCCCCGTCAATTGTCTCATTGCTGTCGTGGCAACACGTTGGAATTCCACCCTCCACATGCTCCAGCGATTGTGGCAGCAGCATAATGCTATTATGCAGTATGAAGTGTCGCGCGGCCTGACGAGCAGTGGTGCGGTCCCGGGGCTGTTGAGCCTCAGAGAGTGGAGACAGGTGAAGGATCTCTGCAACATCCTTGACAGTTTTGAAGAAGCAATTAAAATGGTCAGTCAGACAATGGCGTTTTCAGCATGACCATTGTGGTCATATTTTTACTGGAATAAGTGTTAGGCTCTCTGCAGCAGCAGGACCTGGCAGTAATGGAGGAGGATGAGGCGGACACAGAGCCTTACTCGCCATTAGATGTAAAAGGCCCAACTGTTTCCCAATTGTATCAGTCCTCTTTAGGCCGTAGTTCGAGGTCCAGGGCGGGTGCAGGACGGCAGTTCAGCTCACAGAGTAGAGGGCATGACGCTAGCCAGGTCTCTGGTGCTGGTCAGGGGGAGGAAGTGGAGGAGGATGATGAGGCAGCGGTGGACATCACCAGTACCAATTACCCTTCGATGAAGAGCTTGGCACAGTTTTCAGGAGGACGAGGAGGAGGAAGAAGAGGAGGAAGATCTGGTTAGTGCCCCTTGACCCCACGGCTTGGGAGATCCTGGCAGAATCTGACACATAAGTGCTTGGATGCTACATTACCTGCAACATGGCCCATGCATGAAGGCAATCAAAATGAACAGCGGTCACCCTCCTTGATCCACGTTACGAATCAAAAGTGAGCACTTTCCTTCCACCCACACAAATTAACAGTAGAATGCAGTTATTTGAGACAGTGCTCATTGACCAACTCGAGACATCTGTTGTGTCTTCTACACATTCGAATGTCATGGTGGAATAACGTCAGCAACGTGACAGCAGTAGAACGGCAAGTAGCCACAGCAGCAGGCAGTGTGGCAGAAGCACACTGGTTAACATTTTTAACTCGGTTTTTACCACCTCACCAATGCCTACAAGGTAAGGCAGTATTTGGACACACCAAGACCGCCTTCAGAGCATGGTCCATGACTACCTGCGGCTCAGCACCAATGTTTTTGGACTTTATCTGTACCCATTCCAATTCTGGATGTTCACAATGGATAAATGGCTTGAGCTTGCTCAACACACCGTACAAATTTTAGTCTGCCCGGCAGCCATCGTTATCTCAGAACGCACCTTCGGCACAGCTGGCGAGGTGATAACTGACAAACGTATCCATCTTTCCCACGAGAATGTGGATCGTTTGACATTTATCAAAATGAATCAAGCGTGGATCTCTGATGATTTTGTTGTCCCGGTTGCCAATGTCACCAACTAGTAAACTGCAGCACGTCTTCTTGACAATGTGAAATACACGTTCCATCAGTCTGCCATAAGTCATCTATCAACCATTTCAGGCCCCATACAGCCAAATCAATTTGGGCTTCTACCCATTACGACTTCCTATTTTTTTTTAAACAGATTTGTTGGCCCCTTTTTGATTAGGGCCCCTGACAGGAGTACTGCCTGTAGCGCCCTATTGGCACCCCTGGCGATAGAAGTCGCTACAGGGCCCTGCATCCTGATTTGTTCTAAAAGCCCCTTTAACACATAAGAAGACACCGGTATTGGAAATGGCACATGGTAACTGGCCCGGGTGCCAATAGGGCAGTACTCCTGTCAGGGGCCCTTATCAAAAAGGGGCCCAGCGATATGTTACAAAATAAGAACTAGTAATGGGTGGGGGCCACATTTGATTTAGCTGCATGGGGCCCTGAAACGGTTAATAGATGACTGATGGCAGCCCTGGCTATCACTGCACCCACTATAACTACGGCCCTGCCAGCTGAACCTCCATGTTCCCCTTTGGGATGTTCTTACTGCCACCACATATATCACATGTTCTTGGGCCCTGGTGCAAAAAGTAATAGGGGGCCTGCCAGTTACCATGTGACATTTCCAATACCAGTGTCTTCTTATTTGTCAAGGGGGCTCCGTAGCAGCTGCTAGTGCTGCAATTCCTATAGCTACGCTGTCCTCATCTTTTCAGTTAAGCATTAAAAGAAATGAATTATTTTAGCCTTTGAATTTTTTCTGTGACTCCTAGAGCCAAATTTTGTTCTCTAATTTGTTCCACGTATCCATTTTACTTTTATGCTAATTGCAGGCTCTCCTCACCTGTATGGGTATAAAAATTAACCAGAACATCTTCTCCCATTGACTTTAATGGGGTTTGAAGTACAGTTTAAGTTTGACTTTTTAGGGTTCACTCATCTCTAAACATAAATCCTCACACCACCTTCTCAGTGACTCTCCCCAAGAAGACATATTCCCCCTTGCCTAGTAGTCATTAACAGACTGCCTGCAATAATGCTTGTTCACGCGGCGTTTTCACTCCATATTAACTAGGCTTTTCAGATCCATCTCTGGGACCGACAGGACGGACCCAGAGACGGATCTAAACAATTAGCAGTGAGATTATCACTGTGGGCTATGAGGAACACGCAGCGGCGTTCACATGAGAGATCGCCGCTGCGTGTTCCCTCCTGCTTGTCGGCTCCGTCTTTGAAAGAATTGCATGCGCCGTTCACATGAGAGATCGCCGCTGCGTGTTTCAAAAGCGCCGCTCGGGTCCGTCTTGCAAAGAATTGAGTGAAATCTCCATGTGAACAAGACCTAAGGCCAGAGCTGCAGACACACTCTCTCTCAGCCTGGGAACAGGTCACTTGATAAGAATCTGTGGGAGCACTTGCTTGTGGGATGAAAATACTGTTATGTTAAGGTGACTGGTATTAGGCCGGCACTGGGATAGAGAGGAATCTTGATGTTTAGTTAGAGCCGGACAGGCATAGGGTTTTGTTTTTGTTTAGTTTGTTTCTATTTACCACATGCTGAAAATAAAACTGGCTGCGGTCAGTTTTTAAACTAACTTTCCTTGTTGTTTTGACTTCTGTGTCCGCTGAACTATGCCCGTCTACCTAGGAGACGACCATCCCGCTACCTAATCCCTTACAATCTAAATATATATATATATATATATATATATATATATATATATATATATATACACACTCCGTAGGTAGGGCTATAAGTGCCCCCTCAATAGGTAGGTACATAGACACTCCGGTAGGTAGATATACAAGTGCCCTCAGTATATAGATAAATAGGTGCCTGTAGTAGATAGTTAAGTATATAGGACCCCATAAGGTGAGTTTAGGTGCTCTCATGGTAAAAAAAACTGTCTGAAGATGTACAAAAAGAATTGTTGCTCTACATAAAGATTGACCATACCCTTTAACTGAGCTTCAGCATGGTGGTCAAGATGAGCAAAACAGTTTCCACTAAGAACAGGACTTGTTCGACCAAAGAAGTTGAGCGCACATGAGATTGTCTTTTCAAAATGGATGTATAAGTATTGCCAGCATAGCTGCAGGGTGGTGGAAGGTTGCAGTGTGTCAGTCATCCCAGGAGGAATCCTCTTCTAAAGATGATACACAAGAAAGCCTACAAACACTTTGCTGAAGACAAGTAGGCTAAGGACATGGATTACTGGAACCATGTTCTTTGGTCTGATAAGATCAAGAGAAATGTATTCGGTTCAGATTGTGTCAGATTGTGTCAAGCGTGTGTGGTGACAACTAGATAAGGAGCACTAAGACAAGTGTGTCTTGCCTACAGTCAAGCATGGTGGTGGGAGTGTCATGGTTTTGGGCTGCATGAATGCTGCTAGCTGTGGGGAGCTACAGTTCATTGAGGGAACCATGAATGCCAACATGTACTGTGACAGACTAAAGCAGAGCATGACCCATTTCCTTCAAAAATTGTCCCACAAGACAAACATGTCTCAAGACCTAAACTTTATGGAACATCTGTGGGGCATTCTCAAATGGAAGGTGGAGGAGTGCAAGGTCTCTAACATCCACCAGCTCTGTGAAGCTCTGGTAAGCTTCATGCCCAAGAGAATTAAAGGGAACCTGTCACATAGGCTGTGCGCCCCTTGCTGAGGGCAGCACAAGCTAGTCTCAGACCTGCTGTCCCCACCGCTGTGCCCCTTATTCTTTAAGATGCTGTTGTTTTAGAGTATTTACCCCTCAAATCTTATTCATGAATAGGTGTTAGCTCCACCCACCAAAGGCTAGCTCCGCCCACTGACAGTTATTCACATGTTTCTACCTATTCAAAGTAATAGGTTTGTCAGTTGAGGTGGGCGGGGCTAGCCTCCGATTGGCTGGGTTTTGAAAAAAACTGACACTCTGAAGGACTCTTCGAATGACTCTTCTGGCTGAAAACTGCAGTTTTTTGAGCGTTAAATACACAAAACTACAGCATCTTACAGAATAAGGACAAAAGCACGGGAAAACAGCAGGCCTGACACTACCTTGTTCTGTCCTCAGCCAGGAGGGCAAAAACTATGTGACGGGTTCTCTTTAAGGCATTGCTGGAAAATAATGGTGGCCATACAAAATATTAATACTCTGGCATGCTTCCCAACTGTCCCAATTTGGACGGGACAGTCCCACTTTAGGAGTGATGTTCCACCATCTCAGGATGGCTGAGAGAATTCCCAATTTTTCGGGATGTCTTGAATCCCTGTGACCGCACTGCTCAATTCACTATTTGTAGACGTATAAGACACTTGTCATGACAGTTGGCAAGTGTGGAAGTACAGTGGCACCAGAGAAGCATCATAAGATGCTCCCCTGACATCACTGGCTGCAGGGGGCTCCTCCACCCCCGCAGCTAGACTATTCAGTGTAGCTATGACGGCAGCAGTAGCAGAGTGAGGCAGGTGACCTCTGTCACCCCTTCCCTCGATGACAGATGACTCTCCATTACTGCCGCTGGAGCTTTGTGTCAGCCAGCAGAGTTTTTAGACCATAAGGCTGACACTAACCCCCTGTCACTATTACTCCAGTATCGAAAGAACCAGGGGTACTGAGAAGAGCCGGTTACCAACAGAAGCAGATCCTCTAATGTGACCTGATTGTGATAGCGTTAGGCTGCAGCTGTTGGTTTTATCTTGGCTAGTTATGACCAGAGATGGGCGAATCGATTCTAATGAAGTGGAATTCGTTTAGAACTTCAGGAAAACTTCGGTTCTGAACGAAGTCGAAGTTTGGGGTACTTCGCGTGAATGAAGCGTGCTTTTGATTGATAAAATGGCTGCGAGCACATGGCGTTACATGGGCAAAGAACCTGGGAGGAAAAGGCAAGCCTACATGACATTGCAAGATGAAGCCACAAGGGGACCGGCGGATTCTGTGACGTCACCGCACTATATCCCCCCCCCCCCGACACGACGCGGGGAGCTCATATCTTCTCACTTCCGAGTAGGGAAGGTGCTGCCGCGGCGCTTGTGATATCTCATACTAAAAATTCACTTTTACAGTGATTTTTGGGGGTGTCAACTTGTCCAGAACTGTTTCTCTTACTTCAATTTTGATTTTTGGGTTTTGGGAACTAATCCGGTGCGTCCAATGCAGCTGCATAACATTTTAATCTTCTGCTCATTCTTCAGCACATTGAATATCCTAGGGGTTTTCTAACCTGTTCCTGTTTTTATTTATTTAAAGAAACACGTTTTTTTCAATCCAAAAACCACTTATTTTTGGTTGCTCCCTTTCTTTTTCGCAATTTAGATACAGGGGTTAATTTTTAACGTTTTTTGCTGTTTTGGTCACTAAAAGAAAATTTTTTTTCACCTCCAAAGAAGAAATTTTTTCCTGACAAAAATTTATAACCGAAGGGGTTTAAATTACAATTTTTCTTTGTTGTGTACTGAAAATCACGCCATTTTAACACCTACAACTGTAATTGTTGGCAGAATGTTTTTTTCGCAATTTAACCAGGAGTTAATTAAGCGTTGTTCCTGTTGTGGTCACTAAAAAAAAGTTTTTTTTCCCTCCAAAAAAAATTTTGCCTTACATAATTCAATCCGAAGGTTAATAAAGGGGGTTTGTGCTTTTAAATTCAGTAAAATACACAGGTTTTTAAACGGCACATACAAGTCAATTTTTCCTGCCATTGTGGGAAAACGCAATTTATACCAAGGGGTTTCCCAACCCTTTTTACGGTTCATTGGAGTCAAATACAGGGGCTGTATTTACATATGCAGATATCTTCATCAAACATGTCTGACATTTTTGAACAAACAGTATGTCAGACCCAAGGTGGCAGGCTCTTTCCCTGAAGTGGCAGTGGCACAAAAATTCCTGGAGCAGGCCCAGGTCGCAGCACAGCAAGGGGACGTGGGCAGCAGGGGTCACTCGGTGAGGCCAAACTGCCGCTGTCATCTAACGGCCTGTGCTGTTCACAACCCAAGGGTTTCTTGATTGGTTGACTAGGTCACCCACTTCCTCCCAGATGACATCTGACAACCCCAGCCAAGAGTCGGTGGGAAGTCAGACACAACCCTTAGTTGGCATGGCCCGGAGCGGGTCAGTGTCCCTCACCTGTCCTCAACCCGCCTCTGTCCCACCCGGGTTTTTTTCCCTCAGCCAGAGATATACTATGTGGTCTGGGCTCAGCGCCACTATACAGCAGGATGAACAATTGAGGAGGGCAGTCAGCAGTTATTTTGGCAGCGAAGAAATGGGCCAATATCCCCTGCTTCTTGCAGTAGGTGGCAAAGTATAGTTTGTGGAGAGGGCAGGAGGTCATGTTGTGAGAGGTCAGCCTCTGCATACCAAGACCGGTTAATGAGGACACAGTGACGATGAAACCAAAATGATGATGTAGCCTGACCGCACTTGGGAGCCGGTGAAGCAAGGGCTTCATCATCGTCAGGAGAAGAGGGGCGTCACCTTGTGCAAAAGGGAGCAGCGCAGCCAGCAAGTGGTTGTGTGGCCGTAAATCAGCAGGATAGCAGCAGTGTGAGGTCAGGAGCCAAGGGGCCCACGGGGTAGAAAACCCCCGCTTCGCAGGTCCAAGAAAGTAGCGGCACAGGGCTCAGCGAGGCAGCGGCGGTAGTAGTCATTTAGTGGGGAGCGTTGGCGGTAAAATCACCCTACCGGCGGTGTGGCATTTCTTTGCTAAGACACCGGGGGAGCCGAATATGGGTATATGTAGAATCTGTGGGAGAAAGTGAAGCGGGGCCAGGGAGCTAACGTTGGCACCCACGGCCCTGCGTCAACACAGGGAGCGTCACCATCCGGTGGCCTGGGAGAAACGTGGCTCAGATGTGGTGGCCCCATCCTGCCGCCCAGCAGCAACAGCACAGCCCCAATGGCATCCCTCCAATGCAGCCAGTCAAAGTCCCACCACCTCTGCAAAAGGGGAGCTGTTTCTCTTTGCCATCATCTTCAGCTCCTGATGCTCCTGCTCCTCGTTACTCATGGCGCCAGCAGTCATTCAAAGAGGCGATTGCAAAGAGACAAAAGTATGCCTCCAACCATCCTAAGGTACAGAAGCTGACCGTGCTCCTGTCCAAGTTGTTGGAGAGTTCCAAGCCGTAATTTATTTTCCAAAATGGCAGTACCAGCACTTCATAAATATGTAGAACAAAGGTTGGCCAGCCCCTGGAGCTTTATGGGTTTTTGATCCAAGGTGCACGCAGTGGGGACGTTTTGGAGCTGTAACTACGGCCCAGGGCCAGTACATTTTCTTTTCGCCCACGGGGTGAATGTGCTTCCTGCCCATGCACACCAACAACTTGGAAAGGAGACGCCCGCTTTCTCCTCCACTTGTCAAACTGCGGCTCCTGCCCAATGTCCGCCTCCTCCTCCTCCACCACCACCCCTCAGCCCCCACAATTACTGCTCCATATACCACATGTGTAGGGCCCCAGCGCTGTCACCATTCAACACCGGGCTTGCCTCGGCGAACAAATCACACAGGGGGGGAACGCTCCCGTCAGCAGCAAAAAATCGATGTGTGGTTTTTCTCCCGCGCCAACTGCTAATGGGAACCATGGTGACGAAAATGGAGTAACATGATGTCGCGCTGCATCTGGTTGTGAAAAGGCCGAAGTTTTACACCGTCTTCAGAAGATTCAAAAGGGCCAGGAAACTTGGCATGTATTTCATCCATTCCTACAAGCCAACAACACCCCCCTTATTGCAGTGGCAAAACGGGCCTCCCCCAACACACTCTGATATGCATTTTTTCCACCCTTGGAATTCCACCCCCCCTGCACAGTTGGGACTGACTGTATGAACAAAAAACCAAAAAATTTTTTAAATCCCCAAATCCCCCTGTGAAACTTTGATGCGCCAGTGGCACCATGCTGGACAGCCTTTTGGGGGGGGCTGAGGCCATTCGAGGGGGGGGCGAGTTTTTTCATCGCCAGACTAGGGGGATGAATAACGTCTTTCCCCACTGCTTCATACCGGGAAACAATGCTAAAAATTTTTCGGGGCAGGGGACGGAGACGGGGCACTAATCTCCACCACAAGTCCCCAGGGGGACTGAACTGGAGGGGGAGGAGGACTTTGGGAGCAGAAGCTTTGTTTGGTGAAATGAGGGGGTTTTTTCTACCCGGGGGAAAGAGGAGGGGCAGGAGCAGCGGAGGAGGTAGATGGAATGAGGAAGAGAGGGGGAAAGACTCCAAGCACCGTGGCATATACATGGAGATGGAGGCAGAGACCCCTCGGGTCCTTGTGCAGATGGGCCCCAGCATTCGATTTGCCTGGGATTTACAGCTGAATAGTCACCATCCGGGAAGGGATGACTTCTGGGTCTCCACCCTTTTGGACCCCGCTACCGGGGCCAAAAAGGGGGCCTTTTTTCCAGCTGCTGAAAGGAGGGCAAACTCTAATACATAGGGAAATCCTCCGTATCAGTTGGCCCCTGCCATGTGCGGCATCGCCCTCCTCTACAGGTCTGGGGCCTGGGATTCTTCAGGCTCACGTACTACTTCTGCTGGTGCTGTGGGGAAAGGGGGGGGTGTAGGAGCATACCAGCCCCAGCACAAAACCCAATCTGGAGTCACTGATGAGCACTTCCTCACCCACCAGTGAGGAGGGCAGTCCCCCAGCACAGGACCTGGAGCAACCCTGAAAAACAGGGGGTGGCCACTTGGACAGCACTCTGCCACCCCATTAGAAGATCCGCTGGACTACTGGGGACCAAACTGGATGTTGGCCCCAACTTGCCCAGTTTGCAGTGGAGAAGCTGTCCTGCCCCGGCAGTAGTGTGACATCAAGAGCGGTGTTCATGCGGCGGGGGCCATCCGTTACCCCAAGGAGAACCCCGCTTGTCCCAGGGAAATGTGGATGAAGACCTTTGTCAAGATGAATCAGCGTGGAATTACGGCCAGAATTCCACAACTAGTGTTGAGAGCGATTAACTATGCCATCGACATCGGTCCGATGGATCGATAAAGCCAACCATCATCGAAAATATTCGATGGTCGATGATAGATTATGACCGATGGACCAATAAAGTCTATAGAGAAACACCACCACACCTTCATTCATACAACCCAAACAGGGCTGGAGAATCTGGAATTAACATCCACGAACAGTCAAATGGATACTTAGCTACATCTTAGCAACCACACTTAGTTTATAAAAAGCCACAGAAAAAAAAAATCACAGACCATCTCACTATCCCTGTCTTGCACCCAGCAAGGAGCCTTTAAACCTGCATGACCCCAGCCACAAATTTAAAAGAGCCAGAAGACGTAATTTGAACCAACATTATACTTGAACTGAACATGAATATCCCTGTCCTGGGCCACAAGCTGAAGCCCCAAACCTGCAGAACCCCCAGATTTTAAAAAGGGCCGGAAAAAGATCTTTCAAACACATTTTAGTTTCAACTGGACATTGACTATACCTTCCTGGTCCACAGCATAAGCCCCAAACCTGCATGACCCCCAGATAAGAAAGTGCCGAAAAATGAGTCTTTCAAACCACCATTTTAGATTTCACTGGACATGACTATAACCGTCCTGGGCCAACAGCATGAGCCCCAAATCTGCATGACCCCCAGATTAAAAAGTGCCCCACGAAAAAAGAGACTATTGAACCACACCAATTTAAGTATGAACTGGACATAGACTATCCCTGTCCTGGGCCACAGCATAAGCACCAAACCAGCAAGACCCCACAGAATTAAAAAGTGCCGGAAAAGGAGTCCTTTCACCCACCATTTTAGTTTCCCTGGACATTGTCTATACCTGTCCTGGGCCACAAGCTGAGCCCACAAATCTGCATGACCCTCCCTGATTAAAAAGTGCCGGAAAAAGAGTCTTTCAACCACCATTTTTAAGTTGAACTGGACATATTACTGTCCCTGTCCTGTTAGCACTTGCCCCACCGTATGAATGGACCAAGTTGACAGCTTCGATACTTGGAAATACTGGTTGGTTAATGCTCCCTTTCCACCCAGGTGCCCTTTTTTCTTGCATTCTTTTTTCTCTCATTTTACTTCAACGTGCCTGGAGGAAAATTGGTCTCTGGTACTTGTTCTCTGTCCGTGCTCCATAATCCAAGTCCTCCTGAATAACCTACATCTGGTCAAGTTTTTCCTGTACCTCCCTTGTACAATTCAGAGGAAGTTTTTTTACCACTATTTTGTACAGCAAGTTTTTTAGTAATCCCAACCATGTCTTTGATTCTCTTTATTAAATGTATTAAATGGGTAGTCTTCAATAACAGGGATTGGATAGCTTATTTAAAGAATGCTTGTAAAAAACAAGTCAATTTTGCAAAATTTGTCCATTTAACAGTGTCCTACCTATTTTTCCCTGTTTCCTGGACAGCACCATCACCCTTGAGCCTCTTGACAATTGTGAGAACAAATGGTCTGTTAGAAACAACATTTTTTTATAATAGGACCTGTAGTATAGGCTGCAATGTCACACACCAAAATGCCCCCAAAAATTTCAAAAGCATGAACCCTTGAGCAACTTGGGAACAATTGTGAAGAACAAATGTCTGTATAAACAACCTTTTTTTTATATAATAGGACCTGTAATATAGCTGCATTCCACAGCAAAATTACCAAAAGTTGAAAAAAGCAACTTAATCAGAAATGTATTCGATAATAAAAGGTATTTTTGGCACCTTTCCAATTCACCATGTGGTTGACTACAAAATAGCTGTATTCACATTTAAGTGCAGGTGCCCTCAATGAAAGTACAAAGCTGTTAGTGCGCAAAAGTAAAAAACAGTACCATTGATGTATTTGGTTAATAAAAGGTATTTTTTTTTGGCACCATTCAATTCACCTGTGGGAGTGACTACAAATATGCTGTAATTCACATTTAAGTGCAAGGTGCCTCAATGAACAAAGCTGTAGTGGCGCAAAAGTGAAAACCACGTAGCCATTGATGTATTTGGGATAATAAAGTTATATTTTTGGCATCTTATAAATCACTTGGTGACAACAAAATTTGCTGTATCACATTAAGTGGCAAGGTGCATCAATGAAAAAAGCTGTATTGAGCAAAAGTGAAAAAACAAATAACTGAAATTAATTCTGAAAATAAAAGGTATTTTTTGGCACCTATCAACCTGTGCTACTACAAAATTGCTGGATTCAAATTTAAACTGCAAGGTGGCTATATCAACAAAGCAGGAATGGGCAAAATAGAAAAAGAACACCTATCTGAAATGTATACTACAATAAAAGTTGAGATTTTCACCTAACAAGAGACCTGCAGTTACTATGAAAAATACTGTAATCCTAATTATATATTTTCAGCTGCCCAATATCCAGGAAATAATTCATATAGAAAACTGATTAATAAGTAAAGCTATTGCATGCAATGTCTACACTAAGTCTTGTGGAACTATAACCAGTAATCTTTATAGAGCTTGTCTGTGTAATCACCAATCGCGGGGCCCCCCCACCCGCACCTCTCCGTGACTTTACAAGCGAGTAGAATGCTCCATTAAAATTCTCTACCTAACTACATAAAATCTTCCAATCTCGATCTAACAAAATTGTAAGGATCACAGCTAACAGTACAGCTCTATACTAGTGGAAGAAATAGAATAATTTTCGCTGAGCAGTTTGGACAGACACACAGGCAGAGCGCACGTCCCACTGTTATGGAACGCAGAGAGACACAGATCATGAACAGGAAGGGCTGGTTCTATTAAAACAGGTCATGGTGATTTTTCCAGCCAATCGCAACCATACACATCCCAGTCTGACGTCGCACACACATCTCACCCTGCTCTATTCCTTGTAACTGATTTGCTGGCCGCCAAAATGACGGGAAGCGCCGAAAATGGCGCGATCCTCAATAGATGAAGCCAACAGATTTATTAACCAAAATTATCGCATGAATCTAAAATTTTCGAGTCAACATAAAAACGGGTGCCGATTTCAACTTTGTCGATAATACTCGCTCATCACTACCACAACAGACCAATGCCTTAGGCGTCAGACTACATTAGCCATGACGCTTTCAATTCACCCAACACTGTGCTAAATGAGTCTGGTATCAACTACCTGCCTCAGCCCACAATACTGAATGCCGCCACCCGCCTGATGGCCACACATCTGCTGACAGTTTTCTCCATCTGCCTACCACCATCTTTACGAGGGACTGGGTATTGCCAACCCACTTCCCACAATCTGTCATTGTTGCCCACTCTGTGCCTACTCCTGTTTTTTTTTTATGCCACCAAACAGAATTCTATTGGTGCCACTGCCTGTAACTCATGCTACTGCAGTGCTTGCTGCCGCGCGTGCCCTCCACTCAGTGTCCATAGTGCCACATGTCGACCTTATGCTGCTGCTGTGGCTGCTGCCAATCCTCCACACTTGTTTCATTGAGCCACTGCCTGACCTCATGCAACTGCTGAGGCTGCAGCCTTGACCCTACACACTCTGACATTGTGCCACTCTGTGCCTACTCTCTTTTTTTGCCAACACCCAGAATGTCAATGTGCCACATCCAGACTTCATGCTGCTCTGCTGTGGCTGCTGCCATGACCTACACCTCACTTTGTCATTGTGCCACTGTCTGACCCATGCTGCCTGCTGTGGCTGCTGCCGTGTCCCTCCAACACGTGTCATTGTGCCACTCTGTGCCAACTTCCTGTTTTTTTTGCCACCCTCCAGAATGTCAATTGTGTTTCTTGTCTGACCTCATGTGCTGCTGCTGTGGCTGCTGCAGTTGACCACACAGTTTGTCATAGTGCCACTGTCTGACCTATGCTGCTTCTGAGGCTTCTGCCGTGCCCTCCACACTCTGTCAATGTTGCCACTCTGTGCCTACTCCCTGTTTTTGCCACCTTCCTAGAATTGTCCATTGTTCCACTGTCTGACCTCCTGCGCTGCCTGTGGCTGGCTGCCGTACCCTCCACACTCTGTCATTGGTGCCACTCTTAGGCCTCTCTCCTTTTTTTTTGCACCTCCAGAATGCCATTGTGCTACTGTCTGACCTCCTTCAGCTGCTGTGGCTTGCTGCCGTGCCCCTCCACACGGTTGTCCATTGTTTCACTGTTGACCTCTTTGCTGCTGCTGTGGCTGCTGCCATGACCTACACACTCTGTCATTGGTCCCACTGCTGTGGCCTAACTCCTGTTTTTTTGCCACCTCCCAGAATGTCATTGTGTCTCGCCTGCCCTCATGCTGCTGCTGTGGCTGCTGCCCGTAACCTCCACACTCTTTCATTGCGTGCCACTACTGTGGCCTACTCCTGTTTTTGCCACCTCCAAGAATGACATTGTGCCACTCTCTTGACCTCATGATGCTGCTGCGTGTGCCTGCTGCTTGACCTACACACTCAGTCATTGAGCCACTATCTGACCTCATTGCTGCTGCGGTGGCTGCTCTGCCCTTCCCTCCACACTGTGTCAATTGTGCCACTCTGTGGCCTACTCCCTGTTTTTGTGCCACCTTCCAGAATTCATAGTGCCACTCGCCTGACACCTTGCTGCTACTGTGGCTGCTGCCGTGCCCTCCACACTGTGTCACATTGTGTCACTGTCTGACCTCATGCTGCTGCTGTGGCTGCTGCGGTGAACTCCACTCTCTGTCATTGTGCCTCTCTGTGGCCTACTCCTGTTTTTGCCACTCCAGAATGTCATTGGCAACTGTCCGACCTCAATGCAGCGATGCTGTTCTGCTGCCTTGACCTACACACTCTGTCATTGTACCACTCTGTGGCCTACTCCTGTTTTTGCCACCTTCAGAATGTCATTGTGCTTCTGTCTGTCCTCATGCTGCTGCTGTGGCTGTTGCATTGACCTACACAGTTTGTCATTGTGCCACTGTCTGACCTCTTGCTGCTGCTGTGGCTGCTGCCGTGCCCTCCACACTGTGTCATTGTTTCACTGTCTGACATCATGCTGCTGCTGTGGCTGCTGCCGTACCCTCCACACTCTGTCATTGTGCCACTCTGTGGCCTACTCCTGTTTTTGCCACCTCCAGAATGCCATTGTGCCACTGTCTGACCTCATGCAGCTGCTTTGGCTGCTGACGTGTCCTCACACATTACATTAGTGCCTCTCTGGTGGCCTACTCCTATTTTTGCACCTCCAGAAAGACATTGTTGCCACTGTCTGACCTCCTGTTGCAGCTTGTGGCTGCTGCCGTGCCCTCCTACACTGTGTCATTGTGTCAACTGACTGACCTCAAGCTGCTGTTGTGGCTGCTGCCGTGACCTCCAAACTCTCTGACAATGTGCCACTCTGTGGCCCCACTTTCTGTTTTTTGGCCCCCTCCAGAAAGTTTATTGTGTCATGCCTGCTTTCATGCGGGGGTGTGGCTGCTCCTTTGGGGCCCCCCACACTGGTTTATTTTAACCCCCTGGGGAGGGCCTCATGCGCTGCTGTGGCTGCCCCGCCTTGACCTACACACTCTGTCCCTTGTGCCAACCCGGGCCTACCCCGTTTTTTCAACCCCCAAAAGTCAATGTTTCCCCTGTCTCCCCCTCATGCTGCTGTTGGGGGGCTGGGCCTTAAAAACCCACCCCACTTTGTCATTTGGCCATGTCTACCTCCTGCTGTGCGGGGGGCTGGGTGCCCCTTTCCTCCACACTTTTGTCCCTTTTCCCTCTGTTTTGCCCAAAACCCCCTTTTTTTTCCACCTCCAGAATGTCCCCTTGTGCCACGGGCCCGACCTCATGCTTGTGTGGGTGGGTGCCTTTACCCACCAAAAATTTGGGCATTTGGGGCCACGGGCTGTCCTCATGCTGTGCTGTGGCTGCTGCGTCCCCAAAATGTTCATTGTGCCACTCTGTGCCCTTTCTCCTGTTTTTGCCACCTCCAGAATGGGCATTTGTGGCCCACCCCTTTCCCCGAAAAATTTTTATTTTCCCCCCGGGCCCCGTTTTTGGCCCCTGCTTTTCCCTTTAACCCCCCATCACCTTTTGTTTCCCCTTGTTTGGCCCCTGTCTGACCTCAGGGTGCTGCTGTGGTCTGCCCGGGGCCCCCCACAAATGTTTCATTGTGCCACTCTTAAACCTACTCCCCTTTTTTTCCCCTCCAGAATGTCATTGTGCCAATGCTTACCTCATCCTTTCTGCTTTTGGGGGGGCTGCCCTGGGCCTAAAACCCCTCTGTCATTGGGCCCCTAGGGGTACCCATGTTTTGACCCCCGTTTTCAGTGCCTGTCCCAACCCTCATGGGGCCCCCTTGCCTCCCCTTTTAAACCTCCCAAATTTTTCTTGTCCACTTTCTGACCTCATGCTGGGTGGGTGTGGCTGCTGGCCTGCCCTCCACCTTTCATTGTGCCACCTGTTTGCCAACTCCCCTTTTTGCCCCCTCCAAATGTTTATTGGCCACTTCCCGGGCCCATTTCTGCGCGTCCGGGTGCGCCTTTTTCCTACACAATCGTCATTTTTGCCACTTTTGACCCCCATGCTCTCTTGGCTGCTGCCCTGCCCCCCACACTCTGGGCATTGTGGCCGCCCCTTAGGGCCCCTCCCTTTTTAGGCCCTCAAAATGTTAATTTTCCCCTTTGACCTATGCTGCTGCTTGGCTGCTGCATTTCCCCCCACACCCGGATTTTGCCAATCTGTGGGCCCACCCCGTTTTTGCCAAACCCCCAGAAAGTCAATTTTTGCCCCCTCCTACCTCCTTCTTTGTGGCGGCTGCCTTAAACCCACACAATTGGGCATTGGTTTCCCCTGTCTGCCTCAGGGGTTTCTGCGAGTGGCTGCCCCCGTGCCCCCCACTTTTTTGGGGGCCCCTTGTGCCACTCCCTTTTTCCCCCCTTTCATTGGCCCTTTGCCCCTTTTGGGTGCTTTGGGGTGTCCTTCCCAACTTTGGGGTCCCCTTTAAACCCCCCCCCCCCCCCCACCCCCCCCCCCCCCCCCCCCCCCCCCCCCCCCCCACCTTTTGTTCCCCCACTGTTTACCTCAGCTTTCGCTGGGCTGCGCCTTTCCCCCCACAACCCGTTATTGTGCCATCTGTGGGCCCTTTCCCCCTTTTTTTCCAAACCTCCAAAAGTCAATTTTGCCACTGCACTCCCTGGGTGTTGTGGTCTGCCTTTACCCAACCCCTTTGGGCATTGTGCCCCTGTCTGACCCCCAAAGCTGCTCTGTGGCTGCTGCCGTTTTCCCCCCACCTTGTCATTTTGCCCTCTGTCCTACTCCGTTTTTGCCAACCCCCAAATGTTCCCTTGTGCCCCCCTGCCTTTTGGTGCTGCTGTGGCTGCGCCCCTTCCCCCCACACTTTGTCATTTTTCCCTTGTCCCCCCATCTGCTCGGGTGGGGGCTGCTGCCGTCCCCCCACATGTTTCATTTTGCCCCTCTGTGGGCCAAATCCTTTTTTTGCCACCTCCAAAAGGCCCTTGTGGGCCCTGCCTTACCTCATGCTTCTGCTGGGGGCTTCCCGCCCCTTTACCCCAAAACCCCTCTTCATTGTGCCACTGTCCCGACCTCATGTGCCGCTTGGGCTGTTCCGTCCCTCCACACTGTTTTTATTGTTTCCACTCTGGGCCTACCCTTTTTTTCCCCCTCCCGAAGTCATGTGCCATGCCCGACCTCATGCTGCTGCTGTGGCTCTGCCCTTTACCTACAAAACTTTTTCAATTTTCACTCTGTGGCCAACCCCCGTTTTTGCCCAAACCCCCAGAATGTCATTGGGGGCCACGTCTAACCCCCATGCGCGCTGTGGCTGCTGCCTTAACCCCACACACTTTTTCCCTTGTTTCCCCCTGTCTGACCTCATGCCCGCGCTTTAGCTGCTGCCGTGCCCTCCCACGGGGTAATTGTTTCCATCTTTTTGGGCCCACTCCTGGTTTTTTTTTCCACCCCAGAATGTCATTGTGCCACCCGCCACCCATGTGCTTCTGTGGCGCTGCCTTTCCCCCCACACATCTTTTCCATTTTGGGCCACTCGTTTTTAACCCCCGAAAGTTCTGTGCCCTGCTTTCCCCCTCCCCCCTTCCCGTCTTGGCCCTCCAACCCTTTTTTTTCCCCCTTTGGGAACCAGTGTGCCTGGCCAGGGCCCTCCTCCTTGGTTTCCCTTTTGGGGTCCCTGTTTTTCCCTCCAAATTTTAATTTTTTCACTGCCCGCCTCCCTGGGGTTTCTGTGGCTGCTGCCTAACCCCCACCTGTGTCATTGTGCCACTCTGTAGCCAATTCCCCTTTTTTTTTCCACCTCCAGAAATTTATGGTTTCCCCTGCCCCGACCCTTTTGCTTGTGGCTGGGTGCCTTGACCTACACACTCATGTCTTTTTGCCCCCTCTGTGGGCCCACTTCTGTTTTTGCCCCCTCCAGAAGTCATTGGTCACTTTCCTGCTTTCCTTTCTGTGGCTGTGGCTGCTGCCGTTTCCCACACGTGCCCTTGTAACTCCCCTGACATCATGGCGGGTGTGGCTTTTGCCTTGACCTACCACTTTCATTGTGCCCTTGTGGCCTACCCCCGTTTTTTTCAACCTCCAAAATTCATTGGGGCCACTTCCCCAACCCCATGCGCGGGGTGGCTCCCGCCTTAAACCCACACCCTTTTCATTGTTTCACTGTCTGAAACCCCATGCTGCTGCGTGGCTGCTGCCGTGCCCCCAAAACTGTGTATTGGGGCCACCCCCTGTAAACCTACCCCCCCCGTTTTTGCCCCTCCCGAAGTATTTTTGCCCCCTTTCCTACCTCATGCGCTTCTGTGGGGTTTCCCTTCGAAACCCACCACCCCTTTTCCTTGTGCCCCCTGTCTGAAACCCTGCTGCTGCTGTGGCTTTCGCTGTTTCCCTTCCCCAAATGGTTTATTTGCCCTCTGTGGGCCCATCCTTTTTTGGGAAACCTTCGAATGTCCAAATTTTGCCAAATCTGACACAAAGCTGCCTTTTCTGTGGCTGCTTTCTGGGCCCTCCCCCACGTTTTTAAATTTTGCCCCTTTTGTAGCCTACCCCCTTTTTTTTGCCACCTCCAGAATTTTCATTGGGCCACGCCGGGCCCTTGGGTGCAGCTGTGGTGCTTTTCCTTGACCTAACCTCTTCTTTGGCCCCTCTGTGGCCTTCCCCTGTTTTTGCAACCTCCAAAGTCATTGTGCCACCCGTCTCCAAACCCATCTGTGCGTGGTTTCTGCCTTAACCTACAAAAAACCTTTTTTCATTGTTTTTAAATGTCTGACCTCAAAGGCTGCTGTGGGGTGGTGCCGGCCCCCACCTGTGTCATTGTGCCCCTCTGTACCTACCCCGTTTTTTGGCCCCCCCCGAATGTCATTGTGCCACTGCCCGACTTTAGCGCTGCTGGGCTTTCCCCCTTTGACCTACACATTGTCATTGTGCCCCTGTCTGAAACCCCATGCTGCTGCGTGGCTTCTGCCGTCCCCCCAAAACCCCCTGTCATTGTGCCACTCTGTAGCCAAATCCCCCTTTTTTTCCCCCCCAAATGTCATTGTGCCCAAACTGACCTCGGGTGCTGCTGTTCTGCTTTCCCGGGCCCCCCACATTCGTAATTTTTGGCCCCCCCTTTTCCCCACTCCCCCTTTTTGCCACCCCCCGGGAAAGTCATTTTGCCACTGCCTGACCTCATGCGGGTGCTGGGGGGCGCCGGGCCCCACACACTCTGTCATTGGGGGCCACTTCCCCACCTCATTTCGCTGCTGTGGCTGTGCCCTGCCCCCCCAAACCCTTTATTGGGGTCACTGCCTCGTTCCGGTGCTGGGCTGCTGGCCCTGGGCCCCACAAATGTGCATTTTTACCACTTGGAAAACCCCATGCCCGTGCTGTGGTGCTGCCTTTTATTAAAATCTGGGCATTGTGCCACTCTGTGCCTACCCCCGTTTTTTGCAAACCCCCCAGAAAGGGCAATGTGCCACTGTTTTCCCCCCCTCTGTTGTGGGTGCTGCCTTAACCTACACCTTTTTCATTTTGGGCCCCGGGCCCGACCTCATGATGCTGGGGTTTGGGGGGGCTGCCCTTTTCCTTTCCCCAAATGGTCCCTTGGCCCCTCTGTACCTACTCCCGTTTTTGCCACCTCCAGAATGTCAATTTTCCCCTATCGGGCCTCATGCTGCTTGTGGGGTGCTGCCTTAACCTTCAAATTTTCATTTTGCCACTCTGACCTCAAGCGTGCTTGGTGCGGGCCGGGCCCTCCCATGTTTCATTGTGCCACTCCCGTTGCCTACTCCTGTTTTTGCCCCAACCCCAAATTTCATTGGGGCCCCCGCCTACCCATGCGGGTGCTGGGGCTCGCCTTGACCTACCCCACTCTGTCTTTTTTTTTCCAATGTTGACCTCATGCTGCCGCTTGGGGGCTGTTCCCCCTGCCCTCCAAAACTGTGTCATTTTTTTGGGGGGGGCCCCTCGTGGGCCCACCCTTTTTTTGGGCCCCCCCAAATTTTTCTTGTGCCCCTGTCTAATCAGGGTGGCTGTGGCTGCTGCCTTGACCTAAACACCCTTTTTTGTGCCACTGGGCTGACCTCATGCTTTCTTCTGTGGGGGCTGCCTGCCCTCCACTCTCTTCATTGGGGCCATCTGTGCCTACCCTGGTTTTTTGCCACCCCCAAAATGCCAATTTTGTCACTGCCTGCTTTTATCTGCTGCTGTGGCTGCTGCCGTGGGCCCCCCCCAAATCTGTCATTGTGTCACTGCCCGCCCTCATGCTGCTGCTGTGGTGCTTTCCGTAACCTCCCCACTGGTCCCTTGTGGGCCAACTCTGTTTGGCCCACTCCCTTTTTTTTCCACCTCCCCCGAATTTTCATTGTGCCCTGTCTGACATCATGCTGTGCTTGGCTGCTCCTTGACCTACCCAACCCCTGTCATTGTGCCACTGTCTTACCTCATGGCCCGCCGCTTTTGGCTGCTTTCCGTTTCCCCCACACTGTTTTTATTGTGCCACTTTTTGTACCTACTCCTTTTTTTGCCAACCCCCCAATGTCATTGTGCCCCTGCCTGCCCCATGTGCTGCTGTGGCTCTGCCTTAAAAAACCTTTTTCAACACTTCCCGTCATTTGGTGGCCCCCCCTTTTTTGTGGCCAATTTTCCCCCTGTTTTTTTCAAACCCCCAAATGTCATTGTGCCACTGCCCCCCTCATGCGGGGTGCGGGCTGCTGCCCAAACCTACAACTTTGTCATTTTTCCCTTTTGACCTCATGCGGGGTGTGGCTGTCCGGGGCCTCCACCTTGTCATTGTGCACTCTGTCCTACCCCTTTTTGACCTCCAGAATGTATTGTACCGCCCTTTTTGCTGCGTGGCTGCTGCCCCCCCACACTTTCTGTCCCCTTGTGCCAAACCCCTTTTTCCCCTCCAAAAGCTTTTCCCTGCCTGTAGTGCTGCGTGCCCTCCGCCCCCCTCGTATTTTGCACTGTTGACCCCATTTCTGCGGGGGGTGGGCCCCCGCTTTTCCAGTCCCTTTCCGGAACCCCCTTTTCTTGGTCATGCCTTTTCATGCTGCTCTGTGGCTGCTGCCGTGTCCTCCCCACGTGTCATTTTTACCCCTGTCTGACTATTCTGTGCTGTGGTGCTGCCTTGACCTCACCCTGTCTTGTGCCCCCTGTGGGCCCCCCCTGTTTTTTAACCTCCAAAGTCAATGGCCCCTGTTAACCCCCTGTTGGGCTGCTGCCTTAACCTACCCTTTGTCATTGTCCCCCTGTCTGACTATGCTCTGCTGTGGGGTGGGTGCCTGCCCCAATGTGTCATTGTCCCCTCTGTACCCACTCCGTTTTTTCCACCCCGAAGTCATTTTGCCACTTTGACCTCTGCTGTGCTGTGGCTCTGCCTTCCCCCACACACTTGTCATTGTGCCCCGTCTGATCATCTGCTTGTGGCTGCTCCCTGCCCTCCACCTTTTATTGTGCCCCCTGTGGGCCCCTTTTTTTTTTCACCTCCCAAAAGCATTGGGGGCCACTGCCCCCATCGAGCTGGTGGCTGCTGCCTTGCCTTTACACTTGTCTTGTCCCCTTCTGACCCCCATGCTGGTGTGGCTGCTCCGCCCCCAACTTGTCATTGTGCCACTTGTGGCTACCCCTTTTTTGCCACCTCCAAATGTCATTTTGCCAAATGCTCCTTGGGGTGTGTGGCTGCTGCCTTACTAAACTTTTTTTCAAATT
>JAODAL010050472.1:0-27389 GCA_025379985.1 Phyllomedusa bahiana
TTACAAGCGATTGTAAGAAACTTTTTATATTCTGTGTTTTATTATAAAAAAAATGCCTCTTTCTTAACTTATCAAAATTCTTTTCCTCCTCCTTCCAAAATTCATCACATGCTCAGAAACACCTGGCAAAAAATATTTTGATTCACACCATTACGTCACTGACGAGGGGCAGGGTTTCCCCCCGACAATAAAATCATGGAGAGGGGGGGGGGGAAGTGGCTGATTTTTAAATCCCTTTTTTCACTATTCTTTTATACAGTAGTACCCAGAATAAACTTATTATTATTAATTATTTTCAAGCGCCACTAATTCCAGGGCGCTGTACATTCGAGAAGAGTTACCTACATAAAATGTCAGACAAAGTACAATGACAATGATAAATGACTAACAACTTGTACAGAGGGAGAGAGGACACTGCCCGTGAAGGCTTACAGTCTACAAAGGAGGCGCAAAGAGACAGAGGAAGGGGGCAGAAAGTTGTGTAGGGCAGGTGGGGGTAATTTTGGTTAAGGCTCCTAAGAGCTAGGTTTTTTTAGGTTGCTTTTGAAAACGGGGGAGTGGGGGAGATCTATGTGTTGGGGCGGATTTTCCCAATTGTGGGGGGAAACACGGGGGAATCTTTTTGGGCGTTGAAAGGAGCTGATAAAAGGGGAGCAGAGGAAAAATCCTGGAGGAGCGGGGATTGCATGAGGGGGGGGTATCTGGGGATTAGGCAGATATAATGGAGGGGAGAGGGTTTAAGACCCTTTTAGGTCAGGTCAGGTTGTAGTTTTAACGAATTTGGGTTTCCCTATGCCCCCTATTTTAGGAGTACAAATGGGATAGGCCCCCGGCTCAAAAAGGGCCCTCAAAGGGGGACATTTTTTTGTGTCATCTAAGTGATTAAATGGCCGGGATCAGAGCCGTCTCCTATCTCAGCTGTTAGTGACTGATGTCAGCTGTAATTAACCCCTTCCTGACAGCCAGTCTGAATAATATGGCTCTAAGTTTTTGCTCCTCGCCTTTCAAGAGCCATACTTTCCCCATCGACAGAAGTAGATCTCTGATAATTTTTTAAACCATAAGGCAAAACACTCGTCTTGGCAGCTCATCTACTTGCGCTTGTACATTTGGAGGTCAGGGCAGGAAACACACTCTGCTGCTGTCATGTGGCGAAAAAAACGGGAACTAATCGGCGGTGAGACTTCGTCTTTAGGGAGCCTTTTTGGGTATGTTCACACAGCGAAAAAACGGGCGAAAAGTACAGCCGCAATTTCCCGGTGTTGGGAGTTGCGCGACGGCGCGTACCCCGGGTGGGGGGGAGGGTGTTAGGGGGGGGGGGCAGAAGCCCCCGGCTCCATTGACATGCTTACTCGGGAAAAGTATTCCCGCAATTAATTGACAGTCACTTTCCCCGCCTACAACCCGTTAAAATTGTACAGCGGGAGGGAGGATAATCCATAGTTCTCAAGAAAACTGGGATTACCGAATTTTGGCGCGCACTCGTCTAAAAACCGCAAAAAACAACCGAAATGCGCCCAAATTTTCCCCCGGTAACAAGCCTTACATTTTTTTACAGTATTTTATCAGCAGATCTACCTCCTGTATGCGGAGAAACTTTTTTCGTTCAAATCTTTGTGGCTTCCCTGCACTGAAAAAAAAGTTCAGAGCAAGGGGAAAGGGCAGAAAGAGCCACACCCAAATGCCAGGAAGGGGCAAGACCTGACCAGGGGATAAAAAATGTACGTGAAGGCGAAGGGGAAAGGAACTGCGCAAATTGTAACATTTGGAAATACAAACCTATTAGAAATGTGTTCATTTTTATGGTCCCTCTTTTTTTTTTTTTTTTTAAATATGATCTTCGTAGTGAAAAAAAAAACCTTTAAGATTTATGAAAACTGTCGAAGTCTAAGGGTCTGTTCACACGAGGTAATTTCATTGCGCATTTCGTGTCGTATTTGCGCTCTAAAAAGGGGCGGATCGCGCCGAAATTACGATAAACCATAGTTCCCATAGAGAACATGGTTTAACGCCTCCCTCCCCCCGCTCGACAGACGATCGTATTGACGCGCGGGGAGAAAGTGACATTAAATTACTGCGGCGAATACCGCCGCAAAGTAATGCGGGTAAAAGGGGGCCAAAAACCAAAAGTACGACCCCGCAATACATCGGTAACAGGCCAAAACTTTCCTTTTTGCCCATAGCAAAGCTTTCATTTCATATAGTGCTCTGCAAAAATGGAAGAGGGACTCTGGTTGTTATGGGCAACATAGAAGGTCTTATACCTATAGGGAGTTTTCATACGTAGCCCCTTGATGTTTCATGTAGAATGTACATGCAGACCTGATACAGCCTAAAGGTTTTTCAGGGTCTAAATACACTTTTACCAAGAAACAAATAAAAAATAAACAAATATATATAAAAAAAAAAAAAAAAAAAAAAAAAAAAATTTTTTTCATAAAAACTTTTTTGCAAAATGTATTTTTTTCCAAAAAAGACTTTTTTTCTGATAAACAAAAACCGGGGCAAAAACAAAAATCTGAACAATGCTCTCAAACACAATTTAAAAAAGAGGAACTTGAAAATAGAAGAAAAGAAATTGAAGAACTTCAAGAACAAATGAATAAGGTGAATAACTACGTCCTGCAGCATCACATTTATTAGATAAGAAGCTTCACCAAAAAGGAAGCAAGTAACATTTATTTGTATATGGAACATGTACACACTAGACAAACGCAGCTTTACATCACCCGCTGTTTTTTTTTTTTCTTCCATGCATTGTAGGAATACAGGTAAAGTATGTATGGCTATGCATTTAATCTCTTCTAGTATAATCATGGCCGTGTACTTCATGAGAAGGAGTCCTTTTCCCACATCCGCCATACATGTACATTATGAGATACCTGTGATTGACAGCCGCCCTCCAGCCCTTACAGCTGGGATTGCATAACACTCCATTCTTGGGTTTTTAACCCTTTCTGCACCATGATCAATATCTTTCAAAGTTAAAGGTTGTCCTCAACAAAGACATAGTTGAAAATAGGGCCAAAAAATCTAACATTAGGCCCTTTGGTTTATTAGAAGGCCCTGTTGGTTGGATATATTATATTATATAAAAAAAAATATATATATAAATATATTTTATTTATTATTATATATAATTTTAAAAGGGGGTATTATTATATGTAGTATGGTTTTATAATGTATGTATATATATAAAATTATATATTATAAATATATATGTATAAATATATATATATATGAAGTAATAATATTTATATAATATATAAAGTAGTAAATTATATATATAATAAAATTTAATATATGTATGTAATAAATATTAGGTAAATATATAATAATATTAAATAAACATATAAAATAACGAACAATCTTCTTGCAGTCCACTTAAAACAATTTTGCATCACAGAACTGCAGTCCCACATAAATCATTATCAGAGAACGCAGCTGTACACAGCTGTCCCATGTAAGGCGTGCAGTAATACACAAATTACATACAGAGAGAACACAGCTGTACTATGCAGTCCCGTAAAACATTGTTGCAACACATCTGCAGTCCCACGTAAATCTCATATGCAGTCCCGTGTAAATCATTAACAGAGAACTCAGTGTCAACAGCACCCCATTAAGATGTGCGGGTCTCTTTGCAAATTACATAGAGAGAACACAGCTGTACTGTATAGTCCCATGTAAAACAATGTTGCAACACAGATCTGCAGTCCCATGTAAATCTCGTGCCGTCCTGCGTAAATCAGAAAGAGAACACAGCTTTACTGTGTAGTCCCACATAAAACAATGGTGCAACACAGATCTGCAGTCCCACATAAATCTCACGTGCAGTCCTGCGGAAATAATTAAAAGAGAATGCAGCTGCACAGAGCAGTCCCATGTAAGGTGTGCAGTCTCACGCAAATTACATACAGAGAGAGAATTTTGCTGTACTGTGCAGTCCCACGTAAAACTATTTTGCAACAGATCTACAGTCCCACGTAAATCTCATGTGCAGAAACACCGAGAACACAGCTGTACACAGCAGTCCCATGCAATATGTGCAGTCTCACGTGGATTATATACAGAGAGAGAGAACACAGCTGTAGTATGCAGTCCCACGTAAAACAATTTTGCAACACAGATGTGCAGTCCCACGTAAATCACGTTTGTGTCTCATGTGCAGTCCCATGTAATGCCGTATAATTTATTTTTTAAAACAATTGGACAGCCCTGTGAAAGGGGTTTTAAAGTAAAAACCCCTGCACTGGCCGCTTGCACCTAGCTGAGCGTGCATGTGAATGAGGAAGGTGGCGCTTGCACCCATCCTCCTCATTTACACACTCGGCTATCTTCGGAAGCTTTGTGGTAAAACCCTTTTAACTACTTGCTGACCACCAGTTGACTTGAACCGTCCGGATACTGGATATTCAACTTTGTGCAGACCTTCTGGAACATCCATGTAAGGTTTACATTGGCACACCAATTGTACAGCTATGCGAGCTGGAGGCAGACTGTCCGTTTTAGCTGGCCCTACACAGAGATGGAAGGAACCGATTTATTACAGCACTGAAAGCACTGCGATCTATATACACATTAGCCGGAAACTTCCTGCCGACGCTTGTTACGTGACCACAATGCTCGATAACTGCATAAGTCTCTTAATCAGCTCTGCAATCATTACAGGGAATGTATTTTACCTGAAACTGGGGCTAATATATCAATATATCAGCCCCAGTTATAGATAAATGGTGGGGGGAAGAGAGGGGGGCAACAAACACTTATGTAAACGTGCTCTCCAGAGTTCTTTTTCTGACCTTATGGGAGGGCACAATATGTATAGTATAGTAAGGGCACTTGTAACACGGAGTGTTACAAGTGCTTAAAGGGCTCATTCACACGGCTTATTTTGGGACAGATTTTCAGCCGTATTGAGCGCCGTATTTGCGCTCCAATACGGATGAAATCAATCCCAGTCATTACAGTAATCCACAGTTCTCATAGAGAACTATGGATTTCGTCTCCCCTCATGCACATTATTTACGGCGTGTACACGCCGTGAATAATGAATGTCTATGGAGCTGCCGGCCCCCCTGCCCCCGATGCACGGCAGCCGGCATAATTGCGGGGCGAAATCCGTCCCCGCAATTACGTCGGCAATAAGCCGTGTGAACATTGCCTAAGGATCCGTCTTGGAGTCCGCTCTGTCGGTCCCCAAGACGGGTCTAACAGTGCTGAACACGCAGCGGCGTTCACATGAGAGAACGTAGCTGCGTGTTTCAATAGCGCAGCTGCGCTCCGTACTGAGAAGAATTGCATCTGTCTCCTAGTTACACATGGAGACTTATAGGGCATGTTGGCACTTGTAGTTCCATATTCCACAGCAGATAGTAGCTGTGGAACGACAAGTTCCAGCATGCCACAGCAACACATGAGGTGAAAATGAGGTGAAATCTTCTTAACAAGGGCACAGACAGCAAAAAAAATGTAAAAACCCTTCCCTGCACAATCCAAAGCTAAAAAAGAAACCTCGTGTGCTGGAGTTACATTTATTACATATACCTGTTCCGACTTGCATACAAATTCAACTTAAGAACAAACCTACAGTCCCCACCCCGTTTGTAACCCAGGGACTGCCTATTCAAAAAGCGGGCAATGACTAGCGATGCTAATGGTGATTGTGGTGATAAACTAAATTACACTCCAAAAATAGAAAATAAATTTATACATTTTACTATTCGTTTTGTGGAGTGTAACTCTATAAAACTTTGTAGACTAACCAAGTGCGAAAAAACTTTATAGCGTTCTAACTGGTATGTACTAAGGAAAATGTGCTCGGTTAGAAAGTAAGATAAACCGACCGGTCAGGAACCGGTTCATCTTACTTTGTTGTGTATAACAGTTAATGATGGACATGTACACTTTTTTTTTGCTAAGGTGGAAGATAAAGTATTCAAAACTTTCTGTGAAGAGATTGGTGTTCTCAACATCCGGGATTATGAGGAGCAATATTTGAAGCAACACCAAGAAACTGATAAGAAGAGGTATTTATCTGAAGTGACATTGATTGTTCATCATATGCAGAGTGCACAGTCTGGCGTGTAGATGGAAGTTGATGCGAGGTAAACTAAGGTCACCGCATCAGGACATGGTTCATTGAAATGCAGAACATTCACGTCAATTTTCTTCTGTTTTCATTGTGTAGATTGGAATTTGAAAATCAAAAAACACGATTAGAAATCCAATTAGAATATAGCCGGGGACAGATGAAGAAGGAAACAGACAAGACGACTAAGCTGAGGGAGACGCTGCGTAAAGAGGAAGAAGAAGTAACAAACCTGAAAAAGGTACAGCAGTGTGTTTGTGTTTGAGAAAATCCTTTACAATCCATGAGTAAGTACAGTAACCTGTGCTTATGGGACATTGTCATTAGTTTTTTAGTCCTCAAATATACCTTAGGTTATGGTCATGACACCTTCATAACCAAGAAAAATGTGCTTTAACATTCCAGTTGCCACTTTTGCTCTCAGAGCCTCCTGGTTAAAGGGGTTGTCTTATTACAAACATTATCTTTCGACATAAAGGGAACCAGCTAAGGGCTTTTTTTTTAAAAATTTGCTTTTTTTTTGTTTGTTTGGGGAAAATAAGGAAGATTTTTTCTGAAGGGATAAAGTGACTTTAAACCACAGGTCGACACACAGGCTGCTTTTCAGCCCTTAAAACAAATGGGTTAAATATAATGAACAAATGATTTTATTTATTTATTTATTTTTTTAAGGGGCTTTGCCGCGATGTAAGTTGACTTGGGGTCCTCCAAAAGGGTATTTAAACAAATTTTTTAAAAATATGTTTAAATTTCAAAAAGTGAAGGCGTGAGAGCTTTCAGCATTGCTCAGTCCCCCTTTGTTTTCCTTAAAAAAATTTTCATTTGACACGCCAAGGAAGGGTGACAGGGGCTGATCTGGGGCCCCGCTAGCGTGTTTGGGAAAAATTTTTATCTGATGACATGGAAAATTTAATGAGCTTTCAAGGGATGTGGGGAAAAATGCCGTGTAAGGCCATGTTCACAACGGCTTAAAAAAGGGGCCCAAAATTTTGGGCCGTAATTAAAGGCCCGGGGTCGCAAATTACGGGTTTAAAACGGCCCAACTTTACGGTAATCCACATTCTCATAGAGAACAAAGGATTACGCCCCCCCCTCCCCCGCTCGTACAATACATTGTATTGTACGCAAATGGGAATAAGGGGACAAGTTTAAAAAATTGCAGCGAATACACAACCGGGGTAATGAATGTCAAATGGGGTTTGGGCTGGGCCCCCCCCCCCCCACAGCAGGGGTACACGTGTAAATTTCTGCAAACTCCCCAAAAAACACTAGTGGGGAACAAACCCCCAAAAATTTTAAAACAAATATGCAATCAAGTTCTACTATTGGGCAGTGCCCAGCAAAAAATACCCCAAAAAACGGGACTTTTGGGTAATTACCCATTTTACACCCCTTTTGCAGAAACGCCCCCACCGATAAAAAATATCCCATATCTACTTTCCTGATGCCCAGCAATTTTCCCCCTGTAAAAGTTTTTTACAGTGACGTGTGGTGCACCATACCGGCTCACAACAAATTTTAAAAAACCGGGGCCCATACTAATTTTAAGTGCGCTAGGGTTTTCTAAACATATTTTTGTTTTTAAAAAATAAATAATGTCCCCTTTTTTTTGTAAAATTTTATCTGAAAAAATTTTTAGTAACCCCCATTGTAGGGACCCCACAAGTAAAAGAGGGCCTATGATATGGGTTTTTTAGCTTTTCTTTGGCCAAACACCAACTAATTTCCAAAAATTTTGGGTAATTTTTTTTCCCTAAATTGAATTTTTTTCCCTGGGGTTACTGGGGAGTAGAGGTGTCAGTATTTTTAAATATGCTGGACAGCCTAGCCCACTTGAATAGTACGGACATCATAAATTGGTTGTTTAAACACATGGTTTCACCACAAATCACTGTATAACCCAGCACCCTTCCTAACTTTTGTTATAAGCATTGGGCCCCCCCCTGAGATGTATAAAAGGGAACAGGTGTTATTTACAGTGGGTTTTTTGCAAACCCTTTGGGAGTCTCCCTTGAGTTTTATCGTTGGGTTTTTTTGGGATACTGGTGTGAACTGGGACCTATCTAAAATACAGTTTTTTTTGCCGGGGGACTGCCCCCAAATTTGATGGTTGTGTGACCCAAATTTTCCAAATTTTTAGCTGCACCTTAAAAGGGGTCTCCCAAAGGAAATATTGGGCTTGCTGCGTCTTACTGGGAATGGTTTAATGTATTCCCATTGAGCTGCAAGTATGGCCTTGTGTTTGTGTATTTTTTAAGTTAATAATGTCCCATTTTTCTGGAGGGGGGAGAGAGAGCGGAGAGAGAAAAAGATCAGTGGTAGAGGTGCGACATGCAGGGGGGTTTTTGTCACTGAAGCAATCAGTATTTTAGTGGGGGGGATCCCGGGTTAGGGGGCCCGTTGCGGGGGGTTTTCACGAAAAAATCAAGGTCCTGCAGCAAAGAGAAAATCATTTGAGCCCCATGAACACAAACTGATAAGCCATAGTTTTTGTTCGCAGATCTTAGGGGTCAGAGGGTAAAAATCTGCAATTTTCACGGGTGTGAGAGACAGAAAAAAAAAAATCCCCATCTTCCCAGAGCCCCAAATGCCCGTTTTCTAATTACAAAGTTGTAGAGACGAGAAATTAGATAAAAGTATGGATTTTTACACTGAGCTTTTCACTTCCAAAAGACAACTGAAATCTCCCCCTTCCCCCGCTCACACAGAAGAATTCCAAGTGCCTCGGGGGGGGCTGTCTGCAGAGAGAAAATATACCCCTGCTGGGAGGAGAAACAGCCCCTCCTTTTCACAAGCCTGTTTAACAACAAAATGAGGGCTGCCAAATATAAAACGAAAAATACCCCTTTAAGGTTTTTTTTTTTTTTTTTTACATAGCACAGATTTAAAATTAAGGATATGTGTCCTGCAGTTCACAGTGTAAACTACTGCTGGTATTCCCTATGTAAACAATGAGAGGTGTAATAGGGGTTTTTATGTGTGAACATAGCCTAAGGTGAATCAGAGGGAATCGGAATAACTCTTTGGACACCAAATTGAATATATATCCCCAATATTTATAGGGTAGACTAATTTGGTTTTGCCTGATATAACAGAATAAAGTAATATTGAATTGTGGAACAAGCTCCTTTAACTCCCCACAGTTTTCTTTTAAGATACAAGTAGTCTGATAAAACTGCTAATATTTCTTGCTGTAATAAATTTATCTTATTTAGGAGGAAAAAAGAATTCGCCTTCTGGTGGATGAAGTTTTGTCTCAGCAGCAGCAGTTCAAAAACCAGCTGACGTTCAAAAAGTCAGAGGCCAAGGACGGTCACAACTTTGTTGAAGACATACGAAAGAAGCTCCTGAGTATAAACAGGTAGCGGCACGTTCCTCCAATTGAAAGATGTGGGATTTTGGTTTGTGAGGGTCTAGAACAAATGGTGCTGGTTTGACCACGGCGTCCCTTCCGTTTTAGCGTGGAGATCTCTACACCCCCCCATATTTATTCCATTGGTTTTCCTGCAGGGAAATGGGGAAAAAAACAAAAGGAACCTGGATTGAAACAAATAGAACAGAAAAGGTTAGAAAGACACAATTTACTGCTCGATTGCAAAGTACAGGATTTACAGATCAGACTCCTAGCCGGCTCCTTGGATGATATTATGGAAATTGAGGTAAAATTTATCTATCTAGTCCAAAATGTTATAGAGGTTTTCTCACCTCACTGATTAGCTTTAAACATATAGGCACAAGTAAATAAAGACTATTACCAAATACATTACTGTTCTGATTTTGCTGCTCTTTAGATCTAGAGCAGTTCTTATCTCCTGAATGTGTACACAAGCTTCCCTAGTTTACCGAACACCTCTCTGCTCTAGCAGTGGTCAGGATGGTGACTTTACTTTCTGTTTTGTCTTATCCGTAGCACAAGAGCTTGTGTTTCTTCCTGATAAACGTTAACTCTTTAAAGCCATGTAGCCTTGTGCCCTGCTGTTCAAACCCCTCCATCACCAATGTCCCTCTAACAGGCTCAGCTAGGAATAGCAGAGCTGAAATGTCAGTCACTGCTGTAGATCCTCCCACAGCCTGAACAGGAAGTGGGAGCCTAAAGCTGAAGAACCGTCCACAGCCTGAGCAGGAAATAGGTGTTTAAAGCTGAAGAATTGTCCACACTCTGAACAGGAAGTAGGAGTCTAAAGCTGAAGAACCGCCCAAAGCCTGAACAGGAAGTGGAAGCCTGAAGCTGTAGAAGCACCCACAGCCTGAACAGGAAGTGAGAGCCGGAGGCTGTAGACGCGCCCATAGCCTGAACAGGAAGTGGGAGTCTGAAGTTGCGGAACCGTTCACAGCCTGAGCAGGAAGTGGGAGACTGAAGCTGTAGAATCATCCACAGTCTGAACAGGAAGTGGGAGCCTGAAGCTGTAGGAAACCCCACCCACCCACAGCCTAAACAGGAAGTGGGTGTCTGAAGCTGGCTGTGAGGAGCAGGCTCTGTGAAACAGCAGGGTGAGAACACCCCGTGAAAATGAATGCTTTCCCTTTTATATATCTGTGAACATTTAAGGCACAGATGCACATTTTCTGGTCCAAGGCCACATTGTCAGATGGAAGCGGTCCCAAGGGCCACAGTAATACTTAAATTGGTATTACCGCCTGAGGCATTTATGGAATATCAAAATTATGTGCTATAAATGTCAGGTGCCTGTTACACCTCAAGGACTCCTACTTGTCGGGAGAATGAGGGTCCCTTTGTCCCCCAAACATACTTTAGAAACAAAGAGTCCAAGCCTGCTTGTGGCTTTCTCTATTGTAGCTTATTTTTTTACAGAAGCAGCCATGAGTTTTCTACTGCTAGAAACTACAGAAAGGATAGGCTGCAGTCATGCAAGGCCTCTGCATCTCAGTCATTACTTTCTGGGGTGTCATTCAATCTACAGAGGTCCCAGAGAAGGCTTCACATTGGACTTTTAGTATTTACCCATCACTTCTCCTGCATCACGCTCCACTTCTCTCTGACATAGAAAAACATCTGCATTGACGTAGATCAAACACCCCGAAACAGTTGTGTGAAGATGGGAGACTCCCCGTATGGAAGAGCTACTGGCTTAAAGGGGTTTTGCCACAAAGTAAAATTCACGTGGGAAGCTTGCAAATGAAATAACAAACATTTTCATCATTCATCATTATTAAAAATTCTGCACCGTTTTTGTCCTAGCTGCTCCTTTAGTGATCAATTGTTTATAGCTCCCGTCCTCTGTTCTCCTTAGTAATTAGTCAAACAGTGCAAATAAAAAAAGAAACCTCAATCAGGTCTGTGCATTGATAAAGAGAAAAAAATCCACAGGTTGGTTCCTGCAGGGTTTTGAACCTTGGACCCTTGTGCCTGGAGGCAAAAACTTTACCTCTCAGCTACTCACAATGCTTTACATAAACAGACCTTTCTTTGACTACAGAGAGGAAAGGCCTGGTGATGTCTCCTCCCTCGGCATCACGGACTTGGCTCTTTCCTGGATCTCCTCGTACCTCACTGATCGGACTTTCAGCGTCTCTCATTCTTGCTCCACCTCCTCCTCCTCTCGCCCTCTCTCTGTTGGTGTCCCTCAGGGGTCAGTCCTGGGTCCTTTACTCGTCTCTCTTTACACTCTTGGCCTCGGTCAGCTCATAGCATCACACGGCTTTCATTACCACCTGTATGCTGATGATACCCAACTCTACATCTCGGCCCAGAAGTCACTTCTCTACTCTCCTGGATCCCTGACTGTCTGTCCCTCCATTTCCTCCTTCTTCTCATCACGTCTCCTAAAACTAAATGTGGAGAAAACAGAAAATCATCATCTTTCCACCATCCAACTCTACCCCTCCCCTGATCTCTCTATTACAGTCAACGGCTTCACACTTTTCACCGGGCCCCCAAGTCCGCTGCCTTGGGGGAATCCTAGACTCTGCGTTATCTTTCAAACCACACATCCAAACCCTCACCTCTGCCTGCCGCCTCCACCTGAAAAACATCTCTCGCATCCGCTCATTCCTCGGCTATGACACTACAAAAATGCTGGTCCATGCCCTTGTCATCTCGCGCCTAGACTACTGCAACATCCTTCTCAGTGGCCTCCCAGCTAGCACCCTCGCTCCCCTCCAATCCATCCTTAACTCTGCTGCCCGTCTTATCCACCTCTCTCCTCGCTACTCCTCTGCCTCTCCCCTCTGCCAATCCCTTCACTGGCTTCCCATTGCCCAGCGAATTCATTTCAAGCTACTAACCATGACCTACAAGGCTCTCCATGACCTCTCCCCTCCATACATCTCTGCCCTAATTTCCAAATATCTCCCCTCACGCACTCTCCGCTCCTCACAGGGCCTTCTCCTCTGCTCTCCCCTTATCAGCTCCTCACACAACCGTCTCCAAGACTTCTCCCGTGCTTCACCCACACTCTGGAACTCACTGCCCCAACACATCAGACTCTCCTCCACTTTCACCAGCTTCAAAAGCAACCTGAAAACCCATTCTTCAGGCTTGCCTATACCCTGCACTAAACTTGTCACTACTTCCTCCACAGACTTGTCTGCCCCTCACCTCCTGTCTCTTTCCCCCTCCTTGTAGATTGTAAGCCCTCGCGGGTAGGGTCCTCTCTCCCTCTGTCGTGCCAATTGTCATTATCCCTTATCACTGTTCTCGTTTGACTTATGTAATGTATGTAACCCCCTCGAATGTACAGCGCCCTGGAATCAATGGCGCTTTAAAATAAATAATAATAATAATAATGTCATGCTGCTGGGTCACATGATCTGCAATTCAAACAAATAAACACGCCCCCTTCTGAGCACACAGAGCTGAAGAGCAGGATACAGGAGGGTTGAAATGAGATCGTGGCAAAACCCCTTTAAGTTGAAGTCCCTAGTCATGTTTCAAGGCTCTTTAAAGAGATTGTCTAGCAAAAAAAGAAAGTTCTTATTGAATGGGGCCAGGGTGGTTAAAAAAAATTAAAATAGTTATACTTACCTACAGGTACCTACCTACCTGCAAGTACCACTTCAGAGCTCCCCGGGGATCCGTTTCTTTAGACGTCTGGCTTCTCATCCCAACATGCAGGAGAGGCTCCGTTGTAAGTCAATGGAGCCTGAGCCTCTCCTGTGTGTCAGGATGAGAACCCAGAGGTGATGAGGAGCAAATCGCTGGTGAGCTCTGCACCACCCAGGAATCTGCAGGTAAGTTTAAATTTTTTTTTTTTTTTTTTTTTTACATTTTTTCATCAACCTTGCCCCTATTGAAGAATAATTTTTATTTGCATGTCTTTTTGCCTACTTGCATTTTAAGGGCCATTACTTATTTATTTTTTCAATGACGCAGTTGTACGAGGACTTGTTTTATGCTGGAGATATTGTACGTTTTGGGGGCATAGTTTGAGTTTACATATAAATTACTGCATAATTTTTTTTTATTATTTTTTTTTTACACCATTCACATGTCACGCTTTAAAAAAACATAAATTAAGAACTTGTGTAGAAAATGTTCAGTTTCACTATTTTGTGTAATTTCACTTACTTTTAGTCTTAGTAACAGACCCGTTTGTTTTCCAGCTGGAAACAGAGAGTGAGAGCACAGCGGCCACTGCAGACATCTATGAAAGAGAGAGGAATATTCTCATTGACTACAGTGGTCTTCCTGAGCATTTAAAGGTATCTGTTTTTATATGTTTATTTTGTTTAAAGTGTTATTCCCATCTTGTATGGTGATGTCGTATCACTAGGATAAGCTATTCACATGACGTATTGCGGCGCGTAACTGTGCGCCCCGCAATATGCCTGCTGTTGAAAGTATGCACTGTCCAGCACATAGTTTGAACAGCGCTACGGCCCAGGCTCCTATTTACTTTTATTTTCCCAAGTGTGTACTCGCCTGAAAGAAGTGACGTCACTTCTTTTTTTTACACGGGGTTCTCATAACACTCAATGAGTGCTATCATTTTGCCGTATTTGTGGGGCATTCTTCGGACGCATTGCAGCGCAATTATACGCTAAAGTACGCCCTGAAAATACAGTGTGTGAACAAACCCATATGCCAGCACTGTGATTAGTGGGGGGATCCAACCTGGACCTGTGAATGAAGGTACCACAATGCTGATCAGGTACTGCAGCCATTAGTCTTTTCTGCACAGTGGCTTCTTTACACCCAGCTGTGCAGGAGACTGAGGCGCAGCTCCATTTAAAGAGGTGTTCCCATCTCACACTCTGATGGCATATCGATAGGATATGCCTTCAAAGTGAGATGGGTGCAGGTCCTGAACGGATCCCCAAAAGTCTCGGCTCAGAATGGAGAGCCGGTTGCGCACGTGCACAATTCTCTATTCTGTTCTATGGAAGTTCTGAGAACAGATGAACACACTGCTCCCCTGTATTGGGAACTCCCATAGAACAGAACAGAGAGTTGTGCACAAGCGTGTTTGTCTCTCAATTTTGTACCTACACCTTCAGGGGCCCTCACCTGGTGCCCAAAGGAGATGCTCATCCTGGCACATATAAGAGCAGTACAGGACATGTAGTACCGAACTGTACTGTAGAGAGGCGCTATAGACTGCCAATCACTGCATGCTCCTTACTAACACATGTAAGAGCAGTACAGGACATGTAGTACCGCACTGTACTGTAGAGAGACACTACTAGACTGCCATTTACTGTATGCACTTCACTAATACATGTAAGAGCAGTACAGGACATGTAGTACCGCACTGTACTATAGAGAGGCTCTACTAGATAGCCAATCACTGCATGCACCTTACTAATACATTAAGAGGAGTACAGGACATGTGTTACTGAACTGTACTATAGAGCGCTGCTAGACCGCCAACCAGTGCATACAGTTCAGTAATACAGATGTTTTTACATGTAAAATGTCTATGTTAATTGACTGGATATTTCAGTCTATCACATGCAGATCAGCAGTGTGACCTTGTACGTTGAAACCACTCCCAACTTAGGGCGACATGAATGATCGGGCTTTTCGCCCGTTTTTTGCCGTATACTACGCCTCCCGGCCCGAATCCCCCTGTCGGACGCAGGGATGCGGTGTTAGGCGCAGCGTTCACCACTTTCAGTTGCATCCCGCATGAAGGGGCGGGCAATGGGCGCGGGGTAGGCGTTCCGGGGCGGGACGCGGCGCGCGCGAAAACTCCGAGGCATGTACGATGGCGAGTCGGCTAAGTGAGGCGCAATGCAGCGCTCGGCAGCTCCGACAGTCAGACCTGGTTTGTTTTGGTCTAAATGCTCCGGCGGAGGCGAAGTGAAGCAAGAACGGAACATGCGAGGAAACATACAGAAGATCGCTACACAAATCTCGGCGCTCCGCTCCGTGCAGCAGGAGTATGATTCAGAAAAAAAATCGCCTTTATAAAGGCGGAAAACATCATCAGAAAAAGAGCTCACACATCAAAAATACATTAAAAAAATCACTTTCCAAAAATCTAGAACGGCGCAATATCCAGAATTAGGATATTGGAAATTGCCGGGAAATACAGTAATTCAAATTCTGAAACCTATTCTCATTGGTCGGCATAAACCGGCCAATCAGAATAGGAGCGACAGTGAACCCATTATAGCCTATGGAGAAGTTTTGACCAATCAGAATCAAAGGCGGGACAGTTCAAAATACAGTAAAAAGGCAGAAAAGAGCCGATTGGCTGAGCTAGCGGGGGCTTGGCTATCTCGGCCAATCAGAATAGGAGCGACAAAGTCCCATTATATCCTATGGAGAAGTTTTGACCAATCAAAATCAAAGGCGGGATAGTTCAAAATACAGTAAAAATGCAGAAAAGAGCTGATTGGTTGAGCTAGCGGGGGCTTGGCTATCCCAGCCAATCAGAGCGCGAGCTACTTCTCCCATTGTAGTCTATGGAGAGATCGGCGCAATGAAATCTCAGCTCTCAGCGCCGTGCGGCATGAAATATGATAATAAAAATTATTTTTATTAAGTGTAAAATATTCTCAGAAAAAGAGCTGAAACCTTCTATAAACCTAAATCAATTAAATCCCGAACAACGCATTTGTCGCCGAGACCGGCGCTACATCGGGAATTGCAATAGAGAGAATCGCCGGGAAATACAGTAATTCAAATTGTTTAAGCTATTCTCATTGGTCGGCAGAAGCCAGCCAATCAGAATAGAGCGACAAAGACCCTTTAATATCCTAGGGGAATTTGACCAATCAGAATAGGAGCGACAGTGACCCATTCTATCCTAGGGAGGAGTATTAACCCAAATCAGAATAGGAGCGACAAAGTCCCATTATATCCTATGGAGAATTTTTGGACCAATCAAAATCAAAGGCGGGACAGTTCAAAATACAGTAAAAAGACAGAAAAGAGCTGATTGGGTTGAACTAGCGGGGCTTGCTATCTGCCAATCAGAGCGCGAGCTACTTCTCCATTATAGTCTATGGAGAGTTCGGCGCACTGAAATCTCGGCGCTCAGCGCCGTGCGGCATGAAGTATTAATAAAAAAATCATTTTTATTAAGTGTAAAACATTCTCAGATAAAGAGCTGAAACCTTCTCTAAAAATAAATCAGTTAAAACCCCGAAACAACGCGTTTGTCGCCGAGACCGGCGCTACATAGGGAATTGCAATAGAGAGAATTGCCGGAAAATACAGTAATTCAAATTGTTTAAGCTCTTCTGATTGGTCATCATAAACCAGCCAATTAGAATAGGAGCGACAGTGGCCCATTATAGCCTATGGAGGAGTATTGACCAGTCAGAATAGGAGCGACAGTGACCCATTATAACCTATGGAGAAATATTGACCAATCATAGTCAAAGGCGGACAGTTTCAAAATACAGTAAAAATGCAGAAACGAGCTGATTGGTTGAAGCGGCGGGAGCTCGTCCAGCTTAGCCAATCAGAGCGCGAGCTACTTTCTCATAGAGTTCTATGGGAAAAGAAATTCCGAGCGAGCTCTGTGATTGGCTAAGTTAAGAGCCGCGGTTATTTGAACCAATGGGAGAGCGAGCGATGCTCCTATGGGTTTTCTAATGCAATTTGAAATAAAACTGTACATGGCCGAAATCAAATGATAATACTGCCGAAGTTGTCCCGATGTGTATATAAAATGAATAATAATATGGGGGTAACGAAAAAAAAATATTAATTCAATAAAATCATGTTTATTTCCTTATTTCGTTAGCCAAGGATCAATAGTATGGGTGCACCTCCTCGGACGGCGAATCTTTGGCGCAGCGCTGCACTGCGCCTCAATCCCCGCACTGCGCCCCACACACTGGCGACGCGCGGCGGACTTTTCCCCGCATGTATGAGCGCACCTCCTCGGATGGAGAATATGAAGCGCAGTCCAGCACTGTGCCCATGTCCCTGCGCTGTGCCCCACACACACTGGTGAGGCGCGGCAGACTTTTCCCCGCATGTATGAGTGCGCTACATCCGGCGGCGAATCTTTGGCGGAGCCCTGCACTGCGCCTCAGTCCCCGCACTGCGCCCCACACACTGGCGAGGCGCGGCGGACTTTTCCCCGCATGTATGAGTGCACTAGCTCGGGCAGCGAATCCTAGGCGCAGCGTCGCTCTGCGCCAAAGTCCCGCACTGCGCCTAACACACTGGCGAGGCGCGGCGGACTTTACATGGAATGTGTGAGTGCGCCCCGGCCCCGACATAAATCAGGCACAGATTTCGCCGGAAAACTAGCGGAAAAGCGCGCCCCGACCCGCCGAGCTTCATACATGTCGCCCTTAGTGTCCTAGGAAAGACCATTGTATGTTGAACATATTGAATCCTGAGACCATTGTTACTTGAGAAAGAAAGCAAAAAATTCACCTTTCAAAATTCACCTATAGAGCAGAATACCAGCTACTTGATATTACCACTAGGGATAGTTTAGAAACTTACTATGTACATGTAACAAACTGAACATGCATATAAGCATTTGCTTCCTTTAGTCGTAGCTGCAAATAGTCAGAACTTTGTCATTTCTAGAGCTTTGTATTAGAAAAACAGCTCCAACTCCTATAAAGATATAGCAATCAGAACAGATTAATATAAATAAACGTGTTGGTGGGTGAGCAGTTAAGCATGTGAGGTGGAGAATGGTTATTTTTTGCATACACGATCCGTCTATACAGATCTTATGTCCGTTTGTTGGCTTTCAGGTAGCAGGGAGGCATGTGATGTGAACTTCTTTATTCCTCTCCTCTCTGAGCATTTCTCTATATTAACAAAAATGCTACAATTTTCATATTTATTGTACAATTAATTTTTAATTATTCGCATTACAGAATCTAATAACCGAAAATGAAATCTCTACTGAACTTATGAAACTGCGTCAGGAATGTATCGCCCATGAAAATAGCCTGCTGAAAACAGCCGCCCCGAATCTAAAGGCCATAGAGAGACTGCAGAACGTCACTGACAAGTTCCAGGAAAGTGCAGATGGTAAACTGAAAAAACTTCTAAAACCTGGAGACTTAACAATAAAGGCTAGTGTATGTATGGTCTTAACAGAGCGGGCAGCACACTGCACTATGTGTAGGCCATAGATTAGGCGTCCTCAAACTGCGGCCCTCCAGCTGCTGGGAAACTACAACTCCGATCATGCATTTACATAATCTATAACCGTGGGACTGATGGGAGTTGTAGTTTCCCAGCAGCTGGAGGGCCGCAGTTTGAGGACGCCTGCCATAGTTGAACCACTGAGCACACAACGTTCTCATTCTCTGTGTATGTTTAGAAGGGAGAAAGATCTCTCCTTGGGGAGAGCCACCAATAATATGGTTGGAGTGAGGATTTACTTGCCATTCAGACCTCACTGACTGTTTTGCATAAAGCAAAGGCTTATGGGAAAAGAAATGAGGAACTCCACCGCGCACTCTACTGGATGTAGTTATCCTCAATTCACAATGTAGCTCGCAGGAGCTTTGCAAAGTGAAAAGGATTTGAGCCAAACCAAGTTCAGATGCAGACAGCTGTTTTGGGGTTTTTGCCCCTCGTCAGTGCAGCGTAGAACATACTGGTTTGGCTGGGTGAGAGGCGAAAGTGGCTTAGTATGTTTATTCACTTAGGCCTCATGCACATAGTGCCTTATGTATGAAAACTGTCTAGCAGTAAGACTGTCTTTGTTGCCCATAGCAACCAACAGAGCTCAGCTTTCATTTCATATAGAGCTCTGGGAAAAAAAAAAAAAAAAAAAAAAGCAGAGTTCTGGTTGGTTGGTATGGACAGTTTTCATACATAAGGCCCAGTTTCCAGAGATAATTAATCTGAAAATGACTTTGTAATTGGTTTGTTTTTTAACCCATGCATACATCATTGGGGGGATGTGGACAGCCATACACTTGTGTCCTTAACCCCTTAGCAACATTGGTAGTATGGGTACGTCCTATTGTTGCTATTGAAGGAGGGAGAGCGCTCACTTGCTGAGCTCAATCCGTATGTGGTAAGTGCCAGCTGTTAATTACAGTTGCCACCCACCACTATTAGCAGGGATTGGAGACGACTTTGATCCATGCTAACTGTTTAGATGCTTTTGGACATCTACAATTATGAGGATCGGTGTGGCTTACCATTCCTCCCCTCGATTGGGCCCTTCCCACCCACTGGACTGAGATCAGGCATCCTAGTGGTCAGGTACCCTAGGGGGGGGCTACATGTACAAGTGAAAAAAAAATGTAAAGTAAAGAAAAAAAATATATATTGAAAGTTCAAAATACCCATTTTTTACTATTTTACATAAAATAAAGTCTGATTTATTAAAATGTAACCTCATGATTCCCCTACGGTGAACACCATAGAAGAAAAAACATTCCCAATGCCAATATCGCATTTTAATTTAGTAATTTTACAAAAACTAGAATAAAAAGTGATCAAAAAGTCACAAATATCCCAAAATAGTGCCAATAAAATCACTTTTCATCCCGCAAAAACAAGCCCTCATTCAGGTCCATTGATGTAAAAACAAAAAAGTTATTGGTCGCAGAAAATGGTGCTGCAGTGCTAATTTAAGAAATAAAGATTTTTAATTTTTTTTTTGAAAGTACTAAAAATAAAACATAATAAAAACTACACACATTTGGTATGAAAGAAATTGTAATGACCTGTGGAATACAGAGGGCAAAATTAAATTTTTTTCTCATTCCACCCAACGCAGAATTTTTGGGGTGTTTCCAAGTACATTATATGGTACGGGCAATGCCACCATTAAAAGTAAGTTTTGTCCTGCAAAAAACAAGCACTGACATGTCTATGGAGATGTAAAAATAAAAAACAATATCTGCATCATTAAGAGGTTACAGGGGTGTTCTCATCACAGGCATGGGTGGCATGTTGATAGGATATGCCATCAAAATCAGATAGGGGCAGGTTCCACAACTGGGATCCCCACCTATATGTTGAACAGGCCCCCAAAGCGTCTTGTTTTGAATGAAGAAGTGGCTACGCTTTCACGTCACTGTCCATTAATTTCACTGGGAGTTCCAAGTACAGGTAAATGGTTGCATTCGGCTGTACTTGGAACCCCCATAGAAATGAATGGAGAGTGACTGTGCTAGCGTGGACCCTTCTTCATTCAGAACGGGGAGTTTCGGAGTCCTGTTCTGGAGATCAGTACGAACTCTGCACCTGTCTGACAATAATGGCATATCCTATTAATATGCCATCAATGTCTGTGATGGGACAACCCCTTTGATGACCGGGGGCATAGCGGATGTGTCTGTGCAATCAAGAGCAGAAGTGTAGGATTAGAAGAAGCTCCGATCCTGACTTTTAACCCCTAAAGCACTGAGGTCAGTGCCGATTGTTATTTGGACAAAGGGTGTTGGCTTATTCTGTCCTGTCACTGACAGCTCTGAAAACATGATCAATCGCTGTGGTTGACAGCCTAATAAGGGCTGCCTAGTCAGAGCATCTGCCAGGACATACATATTGTAAAAAATAGAACCTAAATATACACAATTTTTGTTATCTGATCAGTCTCAATTACGTAATAATTATATACATATTTTATTCACATAATATGTGTTCTAGCAGAATATGGGTGGAAAATTGATGGAATTGCTTTCTTTATGCATTCACGCATGCTAAAAAATTCTGATCAATTAAATAAAAAAATTACTCTACAATAAAAAATAAATTTTGCAACTCAGCAAAACAATTGCCTTAAATCGCTATTTGACCTTAAGGCCTTGTTCACACGGCTTATTTGGGCACGGATTGGCGCCGTACTCCACGCCGGATTTGCGCTTCAGTACGGCGCCAATCCGTCCCTGTCATTACGGTAATCCACTGCTCTCATAGAGAACAGTGGAATCCGTCGCTCCTCCCCGCTTGGCAAATCCGCCGCGGGGGGAGAAAGTGACATGCACATTATTTAGGGCGCGGACGCGCCGTAAACAATGCATTGTCTATGGGGCCGGGAGCGGCGCCCCCCCCGCGCTCCGGCCCCGCCCCCGCCCGCCCCTTATTCACGGCGGATTTGTGAGCTCAATACGGCTCACAAATCCGTCGGGAATAAGCCGTGTGAACACGGCCTAAAAATAACATTTATGACTATTGGATTGCAAGGAGGTAATCGCAAGATAGGAGATAAATGTGTGCAGGGGGATTGATTGCTGGACTGGGCTCTTGACACCCTCTCAGTATAATTGAAGCAGAGGAGGTATTAATAGCCTATTACAGCAACCATCACTCAACAGAAGATTTGGGGACTCTTGTTTTTGTGATTTGTGGAGGTCCCACCGTTTACACATTTATGACCTGCACTGAATAAATATTATGTACAGTCCTTCAACTCCTTAATGACAGCCGGTCATAATTTTTTGTCTCTTAATTTTTGTCCTCCCCGCCTTCCAAAAGACTTAACTTATTTTTATTTTTCCACTTACATAGACACATGAGGGCTCGTTTTTTGCAGGACAAGATGTACTTTCCAATGGTGTCATTGACCATACCATATAATGTACTGGGAAATTGTAAAACAAAAAAAAGTGGGATGAAATATGAAAAAATACATACTTGTGCCATATTTGCAGGGGTTTTGTTTTTATGGCATTAACCCTTCGGTAAAAAAGATGTTGCAATCTGTATTCTGCAGGTTGATACGATTCCGGTGATACCAAATATATAGGGTTTTCTATGGGTTATGGTTTACTACTTGTAAAAGAAAATTAAAACATTCTCTAAGGTTATGTTCACGTTGGTTTTTCATTTTATCTTTGGGTTTGTTTTACGTACCGAATGTTCCTGACAGATCTCATTGATTTCAATGTAAAACACCATCGTTCACACATTAAGTTTTTTACATACGTTTTTGCGTTTCGCTTAAAACCGAAGCCCTTAAAGAATTGACATGTCAATTCTTGATCTGTTTTTAGCATGTCAAATCCCTGTAGAAAACAATGAGGTACGTTTTCGAAGATTCAGTAACGTACCACACCTTCTGCTACGTTTTTGGATGCGTTTTACGCATCCGACAAACGTACTGTTTCCAAATTTGAATGTCTGATAATAATGATAGGGTTTTATTGGTTAATTTAAAAGAAAATACATTGAAAAACGTATTCAAAAAACTGATCCAAAAAACGCATCAAATACATATCCAAAAACATATTGCAGATGCATTTTTGGATACATTTTTTTTTTGCAGCTTCGGACTGATTTTCAATATCTTAACGTGTTGAAAAAAAGACACGTGTCCAATACACCATGTGAACATACCGTAATGCAGCTCCGTTTTTGCGACCAATATATTTTTAGGTCTTCCACCTATGGACCTGAGTGATGATGCGTTTTTTGCAGGCAGAAGTGTCGTTTTTATTGGTATCATTTTGTGATATGTGCATTTTTTTTTGATAATTTTTTATTCCAATTTTTTGGGCTTGTGAATTGTCCAAAACAACCTGCAATTTTGTTGTTTTTAGTTTAGTTTCTTCTACTGTGTTCAGCACATGGGATAAATGATCTTGTATTTTGATAGATCAGACTTTTACGAATGTGGCAATATCAATCATGTGTAACCTTATTTTTTTATTTATAAAATGGCAAAATTGGGGTGATTTGAATTTTTTAATGTTTTGTATTTTTTATACCTTTTTTTTAAACTTGTTTTTACTTTACCATGCATTTTCCCTAGGGTACTTGACTACTACGGGGGGGGGGGGGGGGGGGGGCAATTGCTTGTAAACCTTTCTGCATTATATAAATAATGTAGAAGGGTAAACCAAGATGGCGGTTCTATTACTTTGTGCCTGAAGCAGGAAGTAATAAGTGCTAACATGGCTGCTATTGAAGCCTTCATGGAAGCCTTCTCGTAACAGGGGCTGATCTGAGGGAGGTACAGTGCGCAGTAACGTTCCACATTCATTTATAAGGGGCGATCGCCACGTATAAATGGTTGATTAACAGGGATTGGGAGTGAGCTCCAATCATGCTGTAAGATGTGGTGTCAGCTGTAATAATTAGCCAGCACCTGCCGCTCATGGAGTGGGCTCACTCGCCTAGTCTGCTGCGGCAGGTGCTGGCCTATGGAGTGGACTCGGCGGTGAGCTCTCTCCATACTCTCTTACAAGCAGTATGGTGTAAGTTTACGTCAGATGTCAGATGTCGGTAAGTGGTTAAAGAGAACCTGTCACATAGTTTTTGCCCCCCTGGCTGAGGACACAACAAGGTAGTGTCAGACCTGCTGTTTCCAGCGCTGTGTCCCTTATTCTGTAAGATGCTGTAGTTTTCGTGTATTTAATGCTCAAATCTGCAGTTTTCAGCCAGAAAGGTCATTCGAAGAGTCCTTCAGAGTGTCAGTTTTTTTCAAACCCGGCCAATCGGAGGCTAGCCCCGCCCACCTCAACTGACAAACCTATTACTTTGAATAGGTAGAAACATGTGAATAACTGTCAGTGGGCGGAGCTAGCATTTGGTGGGTGGAGCTAACACCTGCTCATGAATAAGATTTGAGGGGTAAATGCTCTAAAACTGCTGCATCTTACAGAATAAGGGACACAGCGCTGGGAACAGCAGGTCTGACACTGGCTTGTGCTGTCCTCAACAAGGGGGGTACAACCTATGTGACAGGTTCCCTTTAAGGCAACAAATGTCGTTGTGCTTACGGGGTTAAATAGAGACCACTAAAGTGTTGCGAGCCGTAGCTGTGAATGTCATGCAGTGCAATGAAGCATAGTTACCTTATGGAAGTCAGATGCTGCCGCTCATATTACAGCCCGTCTGTTTATTTCTCTCATAGCTTTTGAGGCCAGCAGAAGGAAAGCGAATCTGTGTAGGAAGGAGTTTGAGCAGGTGAAGCACAGGAGATATGAGCTTTTTAGCCAGTGTTTTGAGCATGTTTCTGTAGCTATCGATGACATCTACAAGAAGCTCTGCAGAAATGCCAGCGCTCAGGTTTGCCTCATTTCAAGTTACCGTATTCAGTTATATTAAAGTCAAAAGGAGGAGAATATAATTAATAAAAGTGAACTGTATGGATAAAATTGCTGAAAATGTACAGTAACCCGTGACCGGAAACGTCCAAATTCCCAGAGAATTATTTGGTAGACTATGGACTAAGGCTATGTTCACACGGTGTATTTGCAGGGCGTAATTACGCCCCGCAATTACGCCGTGTGCCGGGGGTGGGAGCGGGGGGGGCTGGCACCTCGCCGGCCCATTGACTTGCATTACCAGCGGCGCGTATACGCCGCTGGTAATTCACATGTCAATTATCTCCCCCCCTCGGCGTATTCGCCGAGCAGGGAGAGGAGACGTAATCCATAGTTCTCTATGAGAACTGTGGATTACCGTAGTTACTAGGACGTATTCAGCCCTAATTTGCGCACTCCGGCGCGTAATTACGGACTGAATTACGTCCGGGATATTGCCGTGTGAATATGGCCTAAAGGTGACCAGACAGACTAGACAAATAGTAGACGGACCCAGCCGTTTATTGGGGATTGGCTGAACATCTAATGTGTATGGGGGCATCCTGAGAAGATTGCAATATATTCTCTAGAGAGAAAAGCCTCAGGCAGCAGCTTAAAGATGACCGATAGCCTCTCCTGGCCTCTCCTGACTTATCTGGCTTAGTAAATTCTTGTGTTTTCTGTAAAATAACAATTCTGGAGCCTCTTCTCTTATATCTCGGTGTTGTGCTGTTCCTCTGTTATTCCTCCTAGAAATGTATCACTGAATCTGTCAGATGGGTGTTACCTTTTCAGTTTTCAAAGGGGCGTATCTCTGCACACACTGACCGCACGGATTGGACAATGTCAGACTGTGCAAGGACACATTCCAATTGGTAACACCCAGCTGACAGATTGATAATGAATTTCTAGGAGGAATAACAGGGAAATCACCCAGTATAGAGATTTATGTGTAGATGCTCTATAATTGTTATTTCACAGAGAAGGTATTACTGAAAAATACATAGCTGACAAATCCACTGATATATAGTTGAAACCAGAAGTTTACATACACTATATAAAAAGCCCCATCTGCAGGTTTTTCTCACTATCTGACATGAAACCAGAATAAACCTTCCCCGTTGTAGGTCAATTAGGAACCAAAATTATTCATATTTGCCAAAAACCAGAATAATGAGAGAGAGAAAATTTTAAGGCATTTTTATTACTTTCTGCAAAGTCAAAAGTTTCCATACACTAGGATTACTCTGCCTTTAAACAATTTGGGACAGCCAATATGATGATGTTAGGTATTTGGAAGCTTCCGATAGGTTTATTGGCAACATCTGCATTAATTAGAGACATAGCTGTGGGTGTTTTTTATGCACACCAGAAACACATGGGAAAGTCTAAAGAAATCAGCCAAGATATCAGGAAGAGAATTGTGGACTTGCACAAGTCTGGTTCATCCTTGGGTGCAATTCCCAGATACCTGAAGGTGCCTCGTTCATCTGTAGAAACAACTGATGGGAATGGCCAGCCATCATACCGCTCAGAAAGGCCGTGTTCACACGGCTTATTCCCGACGGATTTGTGAGCCGTATTGAGCTCACAAATCCGCCGTGAATAAGGGGCGGGGCCGGAGCCCGGCCCCATGGGACAATGCTTTGGGTTTACGGGCGCGTACAGCCGTAAATAATGTGCATGTCACTTTCTCCCCCCGCGGCGGATTTCGCCGAGCGGGGAGGAGCGACGAATCCACTGTTCTCTATGAGAGCGTGGAATACTGTAATGACTCCGACAGATTAGTCCCTACTAAACGCAAAATCCGGCGCGAGAAAACGGCCCCAAATTTCCCCGTGCCCAAATAAGCCGTGTGAACGAGGCCAAAGGAGACAGGTTCTGAGATGAACCTGTTTTGGTCCGACGTGCATATCAACCCAAGAACAAAAGCAAAAGACCTTGTGAAGATGCTGGCAGAAGCTGGTAAGATTGTTTTCATTATCCACAGTGAAACGAGTACTGTATCAACATGGGCTGAAAGGCCGCTCTGTCACGAAGAAACCATTACTCCAAAAGAAACATATAAAAGCCAGATTAATGTTTACAAATGCACAGGAACGAAGACCTACATATTTGGAGACGTCATGTGGTCTGACTAAACTAATATTGAACTGTTTGGACATAATGACCATCATTACATTTGGAGGAAAAAGGGAGAAGCTTGGAAGCCTAAAAATACCATCCCAACTGTGAAACACGAGGGTGGCAGCATCATGTTGTTGGGTTGTTTTGCTGCAGGAGGGACTGTGCACTTCCCTAAATAGATGTCATCTTGAGGAAAGCTGATGATGTGGCTATACTGAAGCAACAGCTCAAGACCATCAGCCAGGAGGTTAAAGCTTGGGAGGAAATGGGTCTTCCAAATGGACAATGATCTGAAGCGACTGCCAAACTGGTTACAAAGTGGCTTAAGGATAACCAAGTCAATGTTTTGGAGCGGCATCACAAATCCCTGATCTCAACCCTATTGAAAATGTATGGGCAAAGCTGAAAAGGCAGGAGCGAGCAAGACGACCTACAAACAGGACTCAGTTACTCCAGTTCTGTCAGGAGGAATGGGCCAAAATTCCTACCAACTATTGTGAGAAGCTTGTGGAAGGATCCAAAAGTTTAAGGGCAATGCTACCAAATACTAATTTAATTAAAACATTTGACTTTGCAGAAAGCAATAAAAATGCCTTAAAATTCTCTCTCTCCTTATTCTGGCATTTGTCAAATATAAATAATTTTGGTTCCTAATTCACCTAAAATGGGGAAGGTTTGTTCTGATTTCATGTCGGATACTGAGAAAAACATGCAGATTGGGCTTTTTATATAGTGGATGGAAACTTCTGGTTTCAACTGTATTTCTAGGAGGAATAACAGAGGAACA
>JAODAL010050473.1:0-27387 GCA_025379985.1 Phyllomedusa bahiana
TGGGAGGAAAAAAGGGCATAGCCGCATGAAAAAGTGCAGGATAAAGCCCAATCGGGAGACCGGGGGGATTCGGGAAACATCACCGCCTATAAAAGTCCGGGCGGGGACGCCGGGAAAGCCAAAACCCCCTTTCTCACTGGCTCTCGGGGAAAGGTTTGGGGGCTGCCGCAAATGATACTCTTACTAAAAGAATTGTTTTTTATAAAAGGCGATTTCTTGGGGTGTATCAGTTTGTTCAGAAAACTTTTTTCTCTTAATGTTCTATTTTAATTTTTTTTGGGGGGTATTGGTTCTGAAATCCGGGTGTGCGTACCATGCAGTTTCTTATACTTCAATTTTCCAAAAGGGGGATCTAAGCCGGGTTCCTGTTGTATTCATTTAAAGGAAAGGGGCGTTTTTTACAAACAAATACCCCTTTTTTTGGGGGGCTGCCCCATTTCTATTGCGAAAATTTCTTCCAGGGGTTTAATTAAGCTTGTTTTGCTTTTTGGGGGCTGACCCCAAAAACCCGTTTTTTTTTTCAACGCCAAAATATATACTTTTTTACTGTAGAAAATTTCACAAGAAAAGGGTTAAAATTAAAAATGTATCTCTTTTTTGTGGGGGCTTAGAAAAAAACCAAATTTTGAAAACCGTCCCAAAGCTACTATTTTGTCGGCTCAATTTTTTGGCGAAATTTTTAACATCCAGGGGTTAATTAAGCTTATTTTGGGGGTTGTTCTGACAAAAATAAACCCTTTTTCAACGCCAAAATATATAAATTTTTCCTTTACCCAATTTCAAAAGAAAAGGGTTTTAATTAAAACTGTATCTCTTTTGGGGGCGTAAAAAAACACCCCAATTTTTAACACGCAAAAAGCAAACTATTTTTGGGGGCTCAATTTTTTGGGGCCCCAATTTACATCCGGGGGGTTAAATTTAACCCATTGTTTTGCGGGTGTGCTGACCCCAAAAAACCGTCTTTTTCAACGCCAAAATTTAAAAATTTTTCCTGTACCCAAATTTCACAAAAAAGGGTTAATTACAACTGTATCTCTTGTTGTGGGGGCGTAAAAAACACGAAAAATTTGTAACACGCTACAAGCTACTTTTTTGTGCGGCTAAATTTCCCTTTTGGGCACTTTACTCCATGGGTTAAAAAACGTTGTTTTGCTGGTGTGCTGACAAAAAAAACCTTTTTTTTTAAACTCCAAAATATATTTTTTTTTCCCTGTACCCTAATTCATGTCCGAAGGTTAATTAAGCTTTTGGGTGCTTTTAAAATTTGTAAAAAACACAGTGTTTTTTAAAACGCACATACAAGAAAATTTTTTCCGGGCCCTTTTGGGTGGAAGCCAATTTATACCCAAGGGGTTTCCCCAAAGTTTGTTACGGGGTTTTCATTTGGAGTAAAAAACAGGGTGTATATTTTTTTCATATACAGTACCCCATCATCATAAAACTTTGGCTGAAACATTTTAAAAAAAACAGTATGTCCGGGACAGAGAGGGGGCGGGCTCTGCACCTGCGGGTGGCAGTGGCACAAGAATTCCTGGAACAGGCCCAGGTCGCAGCACGAAAAGGGGACACCCGCAGCGGGGGTCCCCTCAGTGAGGCCAAAACTGCCGTGCCCACCCTAGGGGCCCGTGTGTTTTTTTCAAAAACCCAAGGGTTCTTGTTTGGTTGCTAGGTCTTTCCTTTTCCCTTTCCCAAAAGAAATCTGAAAAACCCCAGCCAAGAGTCGGTGGGAACCTCGACAAAACCCCCTTTTTTGGGCAGGGCCCCCGGGAGCGGTTCGCGGCCCCACCGTCCTTTTCCCCCCTCTGCCCCAAACCCGGGTTTCCCCCTTCAGCCAAAAGTTTACTATTTTGGCGGGGCTCGCGCCACTATATAGCAAAGGATTGAACAATTTGGGGGGGGGCAGTCGCCGAATTTGGGCAGGGGAAGAAAGGGGGCCAAAAACCCCTGCTTCTTGCTTTAGGCGGCAAAGTAAGGGGTGGAGAGGGGCATGGGGGGGGGGTTCATGTTGTGGGGAAGGTTTCACCCCTGGGCATTACCAAGCCCGGTGATGGGGACAGCAGTGACGATAAAACCCACAAATAGATGTTTATGTAGCCGACCGAAATTGGGAGCCGGGTGGGGCCCGGGGCTTCATAAATCGTCAGGAAAGGGGGGGGGTCAGCTTGCCCCCGTCAACAGCGCGAAACCAGAAAGGGGGGATTTTTTGGCCGTGAGTAGAAGGTTTGCCCCAGTGGGGTCGGGGGGCCAAGCGGCCCAACGGGGGTAAAAAATCCGTTTCCCCAAGCCAAAAAAAGAATGGGGACAGGGGCTCACCCGGGGCAGGGGCCCGGCCCAAAGTAGTAAATCAGTGTGGAGCGTTGGCGGAAAAATTTTCCGATACTCAGCGGTGTGCAGTTCTTTGCAAAGCACCGGGGGGGACCCTAAAAAGGGGGGGGTTAAAGTTAAAATTTCGTGGGCAAAAGGGGAAGCGTGGGCCAGGGAGCTAATTTTGGGGCCCAGGGGCCCTGCGTAAACAAAATCCCACGTCACCCATCCGGGGCCTTTGGGAGAAACTTTGGCTCCAGTTGTGGTGGTCCTTTCCTGCCCCGCCGCAGAAACACAGCAGCAGCCCCCAGTGGCTCGCATGCCTTTGGGCAGCCATTTAAAGGCTCCCCCCCAAAAAAAAAAAACCTCTGCAGAAGGGAGCTGTTTCTTTTGACTTCATCTCCCTTTCCAAAAAGTTTCCCCCCTTTGCTCCTTGCAAATCTGGCGCCGCGTCTTTAAAAGAGGCATTGCAAAGAAAACAAAGTCCCCCGTCCAACCATCCTAAGGTGCGGGCAGCTGCCCGGTGTCCTGTCCAGTTGTTGGTATTGCAGCCCCTCCCTTTTCCAAATGGGGGAAATCAGCCCCCTTTCAAAAAACAAAAGGCTTGTGCCAAAGCCGAGATGGGGGAGCCCAAAGGGCCGTAATTTTTTTTCCCAAAAAAGGCGGGAAACCAGCCTTCTTTAAATTTATTAAAAACAGAAGGGGGGGTCAGTCCTTGAGCTTTGGGTTTGTTCCAAGGTGCCGGCAGCACAAAACGTCTGGGCTGTAACTACGGTCAGGGCCATACATGCCCTTTAAGGCCCCACGGGTGAATGTGTTCCTCCCCGGCACACCAACAACTTGGACAGGAGCCCGCTTTCTCCCCCAGGGTTTTTAAAAACTGTTGCCCCCGTCACCAATGTCCGCCCCCTCCTCCCCCAACCATCACCACCTTTCTCAGCCCCCACAATGAAATTTGCTCCATCATACCACATGTGTGGGGCACAGCGGTTTTCACCCCAGTTCTACCCCGGGGCTTCCCTGGGGCGAACAAAGGGCACAACAGGGGGGAACTGCTCCGCGTCATGCAGCAAGAAATCAATGGGGTGGTTTTTAAAAACTGAAAAATTGGAAACCCCCGGGGAAAAGGAAAAGGGGAGGAACATGGTGTTTTGCTGCCCCGAGGAGGGATGGTCCATGGCGCCCTGCATGGCGCAATGTGTTAAATTTCGGGTTGTGAAAAGGTTCCGAAGTTTTTCCACCGATCTTCAGAAAAATTCTGAAAATGGCCAGGAAACTTTGTGCAAAGCATTTATCCATTTCTTAAAAAAGCCAGGAAAAAAACCCTCCTCGAGTTGGGGCGGCAGAACGGCCTCCCCCCAAACACTTGATATGCGTGTTTCCACCCCTTGGGAAACCCCGCCTGCAATGTTTTGGGCCGCTGTTTGAAATAAAAGAAAAACCATTAACGATTTTTTGATGATCCAGGCAGGGCAAAGTACTCCCCGGGGTTTAAATTTGGGTGTCAAGCCCGTGGGAGGGTCAAGCTGATAACCCCCCATTTTTTTGGGGGCCATTCGGGGCACGTTATTTTTTCAGTCCCGGAACGGGGTGAAAAACGTCAATTTTCCCCTGCTTCATTCCCGGAAAAAGATGCTGAAAAAATCGTCTGGGCAAGGGGGACCCGGGGAAAGTGGCGACCCACATCTCGTGGCCCCCTTTTTGGCCCGGTGGGGATGAAAAAAAGGAGGGAGGGGCATTGGAGAAAAGCATTGTCTGGTGAAAAAGAGTGGATTTTCAACCCCCGGGACAAGAGAGGGGGAGCAGGGGGCAGCTGGAGGGGGGTGGGATGGAGATGGGAAAATGAGGCAGTGACCCCCCAAAAACCCCGTGGCCCGTATACAGTGGAAAGGAGGCAGGGAAAACCCCTCGGAGTCACTTTTGCAATGGCCCGCACAAAGCTTTTTGCCCGCTAGGACGCCGAAAAAAGTCAACATCGGCAGAGGGGTGCTTCTGGTTCCACCCTTTTGGGGGCCCCCGGTAAACCCGGGCCAAAATTGGGGGGCCTTTTTTCCCAAGCTATTGGAGGGAAAACAAAATCAAATACTATAGGAAAATCCTCCGTAATCGTTGGCCCCTGCCTATGTGCGGCAAACGTTTCCCCCCTCGACCCGGTTGACCGGGGGGGTTTCCTTTTGCGTCACGTACTACTCCGCGGGTGCTGGGGGAAGGGGGGTGGAAAGGGGCAGTCCCCGCTCCATAAATAGTAACCTAGTCTGGGGTCACCCGAATTTAGCGCTTCCTTCAACCCCCCCTTGTGTGGAGGGCAGCGCCAAACAGCAGCAGGGGCCCGGGAAACAGTCCCTGAAAACCAAAAGGTTGTGGCCTACTTGGACGGGGACTCAGCCACCTCAGTTAGAAGATCCGCTGGACAATTGGGGGGCCCGAAATGGATGTGTTGGGCCGCAACTTGGGGAGTTTGCGTGGGGAAGCGCCTTTCCCGGCCCGTTTGTGTTTGGGATCGGGCGGGTTGGGTTTGTGCGGCGGGGGCCCCGTTCCACCCCAAAGGGGAACCCCCCCCTTTTCCAGGGGAAAAAGTGGAAGACTGACCTTTGTCAAATGAAAAAAAGGGTGGATCGGCCAGGGGTTTTTTCCCCCACACCAATGCCTTAGGCGTCAGTCTGGGTTCAAACTACCTGCCTCAAACCAAATATTTGATTCCGCCAAAAAGCCTGATGCCAAAATCTGTGACAGTTTTTCCATTGCCTACCCCCATCTTTACCGGGACTGGTATTGCCACCCACTTCAACACTCTGTCCCTTGTGGGGCCCCTCTATGACCTCATGCTGCTGTTTCTGTTGCTGTTGGGCCCTGACAATCCACACTGTGTCATTTGGCCACTGTCTGACCTCATGCGGGTGCGTGGGGTGTGCCCCTGTCCTCCACACCCGTGCATTTGTGCCACTGCCTGGGCCTTTAAAGCTGCTTTACCCTTTTCCGGGGACCTCCGCTCTTTTTCATTGTGCCCTTCTGTGGCTTCCCCTGTTTTGCCACCCCCAGAAATTTATTGGCCCCTTTCCCGATCTCATGCTGCCCGCTTTTTGTGACCTCCACACTGTGTGATTGTGCCCCTCTTGGCCCAATACTGTTTTGCCCCCCTCCAGAATGTCATGTGCCACTGCCTGACCTCTACTGCTGCCGGCCCCGTGACCTCCACACGGGGTGATTTTTGGGCCCCCTCTGTGGGCCCAATACTGTTTTGCCGCCTCCAGAAAAGTCAAATTTTGGGCCCCTGCCTGATCTCATGCTGCGCTGTCGTGACCTTTTCCCCACTGTATCTTGTCCAAATCTGTGGCCTAATACTGTTTTTTGCCGCCTCCCGAATTTCATTGTGCCACTGCCTGGACCTCATACGCTTCCCCCTGACCCCCCGCTTCAGTCCCTTTTGCCACTCTGTGGCTTCCTTTGTATTTTTCCACCTCCAGAATGTCAAATTTTGCCACTGCCGACCTCTTTCTGGGTGTGGCTTTCCGCGTTTAACCCCCCCACTCTTTCCACTAAAGTTTTCCACCTGAGTCTCAGCTTGTTCCCTTTTTCCCGCTTTTCGGGTGGCAGACTTTTTTTTGGTAAAATTTCCCCCTTTTTGGGTTTTTTTTTTCAGTTTTTTCCCTCTTAAAATGCCCAGGGAATTTTTTAGTTTAAACGATTTTTAAGAGCGACGGCGGGCATCTGCGTGTCATACTAAAACATTTCAAAATTTTTATGAAGCCAAAACCCAAACTCCCTCCCGCATATTTTAAACCCCTGGCCAAAAACTTTCCAGCACCCTGCAGGGTCTGTGCAGCCTGGAAAAAAGTGGGTTTTTAACGTGATTTTGTGCCGAAGAAATTTGGGGTCCGAAAATTTTTTTTTGTAGAAAATTCGGCGAAAAAGACCGAACCCAATTTTTGGAAAAAAATTCGCCCATCTTAAAAGCGCCCCAAATGTTTTTTATATTTTTGCTACTTTTTTTTTTTTAACCACAGACTTTTAATCAAAAAAAATTTTACCACAAAAATGAAAGCATAATATATAAAAAAAAACAAAAATTTTAAAAAAAAAAAAAAGGGAACATTTTTTACTCGAAAAAGCCCAAAGGGTACTTACAGCTCAGAGGCTGGGGCCATTAAAAATGAAACAGGAGGGGGGCACACACTTTAAAAACTAAACCCAAATTTACAAACCCGTAGCAAAAAAGCCACAGTGTAAAAAATTTGGGGGGGACTGCACCCAAAAGCAAAAATAACGATAAAACAACTTCCCCATTTCACTTTCTTTTGTTTAGGGGTGGGTGCCGGTATTATGATTGAATGTGCATAAAACAATACAGGTGGGGGGCTGCCAATTTTTGAAAAAAAACTTTTGGTAAAACCATGCCGGGATTCAAACCATATCATTTCAATTAGGTGGAGTGCCCCCACCCTTTCCCGGTGTTTAAACACAAAGTATTTAAAAACCCCTCTGCTCCCCCGTTTTTTAGGGAAAATAAAACAAAGAAATATCCAAAATGAGGGATTTTTGAGTTTGGGGGAAATTTTTCCAAAAAATTTGATTCGATTTACTTTTGCGGATTTTCCCAAAAATCGGTTTTTGGTCCGAATTACTTTGGGACAAATTGATTTTTTTAAAAAAACCCATTTCCCCCGGGTGCACAGAGCCCGTTGGGTCTGTAGAACGTTTTGCCCCTGTTTTAAAAATGCAGAGGGAGCTTGGGTTTTGGGCTTCATACAATTTTTGGGTTTTTAGTATGGGCACCATAGCGCGCCCCGTTCTTAGAATGCTTCACTATAAAAAATTTCCCCCGGGGACTTAAGAGGGCAAAAACTGCCAAAAAATGAAGCGGGAAAGTAGCCTGATAAAGTCATGGTAGGAAAAGCTGGAAAAAAACAAGTAGGGCTCAGGGGGCAACATCAGTGAAAGGGGTTGTGGAGGTGAAAGGCAGCAGCCACGCAGCATGAGGTCAGGGGAGTGGCAAAAATGACATTCTTTAGGTGGGGAAAAACACAGTGGCCCAGAGTGGCCCCAATGACACAGTGGTAGGTCACGGGGAGCAGCCACCGCAGAAACATGGGTCAAAACAGTGGCAAAAATGGAAAAGGTGTGTAGGTCCCGGCAGCAGCCACAACAGCACTTTTGGGGGCCGGGGAGTGGGACAATGAAAATTTTGGAGGTGGCAAAAACAGGAGTAGGCCCAGAGTGGCACAATGGGCACAGTGTGGAGGGCCCCGGCAAAACCGCCAAGCAAACCATGATGGGCAGACCCGTTTGGCCCTAATGACAGAGTGTGTAGGTCACGGGGAAACAGGGCCCAACGCACATAGGTTTTTTTAGACGTGGCACAATGACAATTTTGGAGGTGGCCCAAAAAAAGGGAAATAGGCCACAGAGTTTTTTTCAATACCCGTGTGGAGGGGGACGGGAGGGGGCTAAGCATGGGTCATAGAGTGGCACAATGACACAGTATTTGGTCACGGCAGCAGCCACAGCAGCGCAGAGGTCCCGGGCAGTGGCCCCAAAGACATTCTGGGGGGTGGCAAAAAAACCCTGGTGGACACAGGGGGCACAATGACAGAGGAGTGAAGGTGACGGCAGGGGGCAACAACAGCAGCACAAAATGAGGTATAGAGTGCCCCCCAAAAGACACAGTGTGGATGTCAAGGGACCCGCAACAGCACAGCAGCATGGGTTTATAAAAGTGGACAATGACACAGTGGGGAGGTGGGTGGCAAAACCCGTCCCTTTTGGGAAAGATGGTTGGGGGGCAGATGGAGAAAACTGTCATGCAGATGTGTGGCATCAGACGGAGTGGCAGCATCAGAAAAGTGGCTGAGGCAGGTAGTTTGAAATCCAGACTACATTTCTCAAAGTTTTGGTGAGGCGTCATGGCTGATGTAATCCTGACGCCTAAGGCATTTGGTTCTGTGGAAATCCTGGCAGGAACCATGCTGATTCATCTTGACAAAGGTCAGGTCGTTCCACTTTCCTGTGCCAAGCGGAGTTCTCCTTGGGGTAACGATGGCCCAAGCTGCACTGAACTCCGCTCTGATGCCACCTACTGCCGGGGCAGACAGCTCTGCTTCTCCACTGCAAACTCGGCAAGTTTGTCGGCCACACATCCAGTTGGCTGCCATTAGTCCAGCGGATCTCTAACTGGGGTGGCAGAGTTGTGTGTCCTATAGGCACCACCTGTTGGTTCAGAGACTGCTCCAGGCCTGCGCTGTGCTGCTGCTGCTGGCGACTGCCCTCCTCACTAGGCGGTGAAGGAAGCTGCTCATCAGTGACTCAGACTTAGTTGCTTGCTGATGAGCTGGTACTGGCTTCCTATCCACCCCCCCCACCTTCGACCCAGCAGCCGCGGCAGTAGTACGTAAGCGGCTGAAGAACCCCCGGTCAGACCTGTCCATAGAGGGACGATGCCGCACATAGGCAGCGGCCAACTGACTACGGAGATTTCTATAGTATTTGAGTTTGTTCCCCTCCCATTCACAGCTGTGAAAAAGGCTCTCTTTTGGACTGGTTAGCTAGGTCAATAGGTGGAGAGCAGAAGTCAATCCCTCTGCCGGATGCTGACTATTCGGCTGTCACTAGCCAGGCAAAATCAGCATGCTCGGTCCATCTGCACAAGTGACTCCGAGGGGCTCCCGCCTATCCATCTCCACTGTATAAGCCAACGAGCTAGTGCGGTGTCATCTGCCTCCCCCCGGCTTCCCTTCATTCTCCATCTACCCTCCTCCAGCTGCTCTGCTCTCCCTCTTGTCACCTGGGTAAAAATCCACTCATTCAACCAGACAATCGCTTTCTGCTCCAATGTCCTTCCTCCTCCTCCTCCATTTCAGTCCCCACCGGACTCAATGTGGCCGCGAAGATGTAGTCGCCACTCTCCAGTCACCTGCCCAGACAGATTTTTCAGCATCTGTTCCAGGACAGAAGCAGTGGAATGACGTTTATTCATCCCGTATCCCTGGCGACTGCAAATAACGTCGCTCCAGACGAATGGCCTCATGCAAACGGCAGGTGTCAACGCATGAGCCTTGCCACTGCTTGGACATCAAAGTTTACACAGGGGTAGTGACTCCTGTCCGCCCTGGATTCATCAAAAAATCGTTAATGGCCTTCACATGTTCATACAGTCGGTCCAACATGTGCGGCTGGAATTCAACGGGTGAAACTTCGCATATCAGAGTGTGTTGGTGGAGGGCCGTTCTGCCTTGCAACTCGAGGAGGGTGTTCCTGGCTTTGTAGGAAAGGATGAAGTGCATGCACAGTTTTCCTGGCCATTTTCAGAAGCTCTGGAAGATCGGTGGAAGACTCAGGAACCTTTTCCCAACCAGATTGAACCACGTGGCACCATCAGGGTCGCATGGACCATCCCTCCTCGTGCAGTGCGGACACCATGTTACTCCATTGTCCGTCACCAATGGTTTCCGATTTGCAGTTGGCCACGGAGAAAGCCACACATCGATTTCTTTCTGCATGACGCGAAGCAGTTCCACCCCTGTGTACTCCTTCGTTCGCCGAGCAAGGCCGGTGTAGAACTGCTGAGCACCGCTGTGCCCTACCACATGTGGTATGATGGAGCATGTACTTGTGGAGGCTAAGATGATGGTGGGTGGTGGAGGAGGAGGAGGCGGACATTGGCGCAGAAGCCTCAGTTTTTGACGACGTGGCGGAGAAAGCGGCGTCTCCTGTCCCCAAGTTGTTGGTGACCTGGGCAGGAAGCACATTCAACCCAGTGGGCCGTAAAGGACATGTACTGGCACAGACTGTAGTTACAGCTCCAGACATCCCGCGCTTCCGTTTGCACCTTGAACAGAACCGATAATCTCAAGTACTGGGCCACTTTCTGTTCTACATATTTAAGAAGTGCTGGTTACTGGCCTTTTGGTAAATAAATTACGGCTTGAAACTCTCCATCTCGGCTTCGTCACAAGCCATTAGTTCTCTGAACAGTGCAGAGTCCACCAGTTGGAAAGGGAGGGACTGCAGTACCCAATAAACAACTTAGACAGAGCACGGTCAGCTTCTGCATCTTAGGATGGTTGGACACATACTGTTGGTTCTCTTTTTCCGTTGACGACTGCTGCAGCCTAGTTAGCGAGAGCAGGAGATCTGGAGTGGCAAGATGATGGCAAAGGAGAAACTCGGCTCCCTTCTGCAGAGGTGGTGGAGGCCCTTGACTGGCTGCAATGGGCAAATGCGACCACTGGGCGCATGCTCTCTGTTTGCTGCGGCGGCAGGATGGACACCACATCTGAGCCACATTTCTCCCAGGTGCCAACGATGGTGACGCTGCATGTGTTGACGCAGGGCCGTGGTTGCCAAAGTTTAGCTCCCTGGCCACGCTTCACTTTCTGCCCACAGATTCTACATAAACCCCATATTCCGGCTTCCTTCATTGTCTAGCAAAGACTGCCAACACGCGCCTAGTAGCTGATTTTAAAACCGCGCCAACTCGATCCGCAAACACTGGGGAAAAAAAAGGTGGGGGACTACTGCTGCCTGCTGCCTCGCCTGAGCCCCTGGGCCGGCTTATTTTCTGACCTGCGAAAGCGGTTTTCTACCCAGTGGCCGCTTGGCTCCTGACCTCATCACTGCTGCTACCCTGGCTGACTCACGGCCAACACAACCCCTTGCTGGCTGCGCTGCTGCCTGACGCGCAAGCTTACGGCCCTCATCTCCTGACGATGAAGAAACCCTTGCTCCCAAATGCGGTCGATACATCATCATCGATTTGTTTTCAATCGTCACTGCAATCCTCATCACCGTCATGGTATGCAGAACTGACCTCTCACAACATGACCTCCCATGCCACACTCACACATCTATACTTTGCCGCCTACTGCACGAACCGGGGATCTTGGCCCCATTTCTTCGCTGCCAAGTAGCTGCTGACTGCCCTCCTCAAATTGTTCATCCTCGCTGTATAGTGGCGCTGAGCCCAGACCACATAGTAGATCTCTGGGAACCTGATGGGACTGAGGTGGGTTGAGGACTGGTGAGGGCCGCTGACCCGCTCCCGGGCCATGCCAACTAAGGGTTGTGTCTGACATTCCCACCGACTCTTGGCTGGGGTTGTCAGATGTCATCTGGGAGGAAGTGGATGACCTAGTCAACCAATTAAGAACCATTGGGTTGCTGAACAACACACGGCTGCTAGATTACACCGGCAGTTCTGACCCCTGCTGCGACATCTCCTTGCTGTGCTGCGACCTGTTCCTGCTCCAGGAATGTTTGTGCCCCTGCCACTCGCAGGTGAAGAGCCTGCTACCTCTCTGTCTGACATACTGTTTGTTCTAAAATGTACAGACTCGGTTTAATGAAGATATCTGTATATGATAAATACACACCCTGTATTTGACTCCAAATGAACCCATTACAAGCTTAGGTAATCCTTGGATATCTATTGCGCTCCACACATGGCAGGAAAAAATGTACTTGTAAACACTGTGTCATTTTACTGAATATAAAAGCACAAACAGGCTTAATTAACCTTCGGGATCTGAATTTATGTTACAGATTCTTCTTTGGCGGTAAAAAAAGTTTCTTTTACTGAAACAACTGCAGAAAAATACTTAGTTTAACCCTTGGATGTAATAGCGCAAAAGAAATTTTCTGCTGCCAAAAAATTACCAGCTTTGTAGTGTGTTTAAAACGCATGTGTTTACGAAACAAACACAGAAAAAACTCGTAATTAACCTTCGGATATGTATTATTGCTACAGCAAAATTTCTTCTTTGTCGGTGAAACAGAAACATTTAATTTATGACTACAACTGCAGAAAATACTTAGTTAACCCTGGATGTAAATTGGACCCAAGAACTGTGCTGCCAACAATTACAGCTTTGTAGCGTGTTAAACGGCGTGTATCTGTGGCTGCAGCGTCGCGCCCGGACTTTATAGTGCGATGACGTCACACAATCCCGCCGGTCTCATGATTGGCTTCATTCTGCACATGTCATGTAGCTCGCCTTTTCTTCCTCCAGACTTCTTTGCCCATGTACGCTATGTACTCGCAGCCATGTTAACAATTAAAAAAACACTTTTCGTTCCGCGAATCAACCCAAACTTTGACTTCGTTCAGAATCGAAGTTTTCTTAAAGTTCTAAACGAATTCCACTTTGTTAGAATCAATTCGCCCATCTCTAAATATTACCCCCCTTGTCTGTGGGTTTTATTATAATTGACTCATCTTTTTCTAGGACCATCAATGATTGCCATTATTGTTTAGATAAATTCTTGGCTCCTTTCCCTTTGATATTAAGATTTTTTAACCCATCCATAACTACATCAAGGATTGCGTCAATACATGGTTGTAATGGTGGCATATTTTTACTTTTATTACATAGAGTTGTGAAGAGTCCCTCTCCTACCTCCCTCTCTTCTTCAGACAGTAGGCTGCAGAGGGTCCTTATCCCTTCTAGATCTCCCGATTTAACTCCCAATTGTACACATTCCCTGATGTCTTTTTTATTAAATACTTTGGCCCATTTAACCCTACGGACAAAGAGGTTAATGTCCTTCACCCATTCAAAGTCTCTATAGCTATTGGTGGGAACAAGCGAGAGACCCTTGCTCAATACCCTACCACCTACTGAGATCATTTCCGGATATTTTTGTGGTCTGTATCCTATCACTTCCCCATCCATCCATAGCATATTCCTTTATTATTTACCTAATTAATACACTTTTATCTCCACCAGCATTCATTGTGCCTTACTGGCTCATCTCATATTTGTCACTCTACCTCTGCGTACTCATTTATTAAGACATGTAGCCATATTATTTAGTCCCTTTTATGTGCTGTTCTATGCTACCTATACTCTACCTTTGTAGCTCTCCTTTTATTTACTCGGTTTCTGTTGTCTTAATCTTCATGCATCTCTATGTTATTCCTTACCTTTACCCCTTACATTTTCAACCTTCCACTACCCCTGTATACCCCTTTATTCCTTGTGATATTTATTAACATGGTACTTATATCTTTTTTTTTTTTCTACACAGATGTAACTTGACAAAGGCATTACGCCGAAACGTCGTAATTTTTAATTGACATCATTTGTCTACATTAACCACCTATTATTCTGTAAAGCATTTGTTCAGTATGATTTTGAGCACTTGTGCATTCATTTCTACATTTGGAATGATTATATGTCCTATGTAAATAAATTGTGAACACATTCAGCATATTCTAGTTGGTATGCCGTGGTTTAAATAATTTACTGTTGTACTGGCTTTTGGCCTTTTCCACGTCTGCACCCACGCTTTCTCTTTACCCCAAGGTGTGCGTGATCATTTATTTTTACAATGTTCTGAGTTACAGACATTCAAGACTCAGGTGAAAGACCTCAGGGAAAGGTTTCGAGCAAGGGGATATCTGGATCCCCCCTAAAGGAGGCATACTCAAAATCCTTAAAAGAGGAGAGAGTGGGTGTCCTTGTCCCCAGAAGTGATCACTAAACTCCTAGGAGGGAGGGTAGGACAGATCTTAGGATTACTGGGGAGTATAACGGGAATGCATATGAAATATGAAAAATCATTCAAAAATATTGAACTTCTTCTCCAAGATGATGATCTTAAGGAGATACTCCCTAATGTTCCATGGATTACATAACGGAAAAGTAAAAGTCTCCGTGACAGATTAGTGAGAAGTCACTTTTGTCGACCTGCACTTGGAGAAACCTGGTCGGGGCGACAACCCAACGGGTGTTTTAAATGCGGGAATTGTAAATTTTGTCAATTCGTGCATAACTGTAACAATGCTGATCCTCCCTTCTTTATTCGTCACGTAATCAGCTGCCAGTCGACTGGGGTGATTTACATGGCTACATGCCCCTGTCCACTTAGGTACATTGGCAAGACAAAACGGGAGTTCTGAAGAAGGACTGGGGACCACATAGGGGATATAAGGAGAAAGGTAGATACACCTATCAAAAGACATATACATGAAAAGCATGTAGGAAAGGTAGAATGTATACAGTTTAGAGGTATTGACTTGGTGAGACCCCCCAGTAAGAGGTGGAGATTGGGACAAAATGATCTTACAATGGGAGAGTCAATGGATTTATAGATTAGGCACTGTCCAACCACCTGGGTTGAATGAACAGTGTTCTTTCGCATGCTTTCTGTAGGATTGCTAATCTGTATTTCAAATCCAGCCATATAAAACATGATCAATTCCCTAGTCTTTGAATGACTATGAGAAGGCCGATATGTCAAGATTGAACTTATGAGGTGCACTTTTAAATGTAGGGAAGGGTAGGGACATTGACATGCATATTTATTAGCATTTGTGACACAAAATAATAATGAGATAATAACACTTATGATGGATAATAATGAGTGATTTGTAATCATAAAGAAACTCTATTAAAACCCTGACAGTATGGGAATGATACGTAAGATTATACCCATGTCGTATGGAGTGGGTTATACTTGATTGAAATAGAGTGTTTTATTAATTAGTGGACATCTGACAAAACATCACTCTGCTTTTGAATTGGGCAGAGTGCAAATAGTAACATCATTCCGAATTGTTCCTCTATATAGCCCTTTTGGCTTCTGACACGCGCTTTGTGTGTGGCGCCGCATCTGGAGGTCCGCGCATGCGCGGTGGTGCATGAGGGATCGACAGCGCCATGTTTGATTATCCACGTATGCGCGGTGTGCTTTTCCGGACACCAAGTGTGGCCGTGGACATTTAGTGGTGAGTGTTATTGGATGTGGGCAATAGCCTAAAGCATGTTAAGAGTTCCGTTTTCCCGGTGAGAAGTTAAGTGCTGGTATGGTAGTGACGAGCTGCTCACCCATTGGTGAGATTGAAGAGGGAGGGGTTTGTGGATATACATATCGCTCCCTCTGGAGCTAAGGCGAATCTTGGAGAACACCACCCTAATGGATTGGAGTCAGACGACTCGATAGCGCACCATTCCTGTACTTGCAGTAGGTATTGTAAGGGATTAGGTAGCGGGGTGGTCGTTCGCTGGGTAGACGGGCACAGCTCAGCGGGCACAGAAGTCCAAACGACAAGAGAAGTTCATTCAAAACTGACCTCAGCCAGTTTTATTGTCAGTTTGTGGTACAAAAAACCAAAACAAATCCTATGCTGTCCTCGGCTCTAACTAAACATAGATTCTCTCTAACCCAGTGCCATCTAATACCAGTCACCAAATCAACTTAGTATATGCATAACAAAGCAGCTCCCACAGGTCATTAGCAAATAACCTGGTCCCAGGCTGAGGAGAGAGAGTGTCTGCAGACTCTGGCCTATAGAGGCAGAACACTAAACTTAATCAGCGCCCAAGACCCGGCCTGTCCAGGTGGAGTGGGGTTCCACCCTCACTATCACTCCAGCAAACCAGCCTTGCCAAATGGGGGGGGGGGCTTTACTAACCCTAAACAATAGAGATCTTTTTGATCTCTGACACTTCTAATTCTGGTTGCTGTTTACCTGGCAGACCTTAGGAATCTGGGGCTAGACATACTTCCCTCTATTACCGTCCAGACACTTTGTCACACATCTCCCCCCCTGTTTCAGACCCGGGAGCTGGAACACATCTGGACATAAGGCACAGTCCCGAGACCAAGGCAATAGCATTTTTCATTGGTCCCTGGGGGTGCTTTACCGTAAATTTGTACTCCAGCAGGGCTAACAAACCATCTTGAGGACCTTCTAATATTTTTCCTAATTTCACACACATCCATTGAGCGGGACATGTTGTGATTATTTCAAAAATGCGGCCAAGAAGGTAATAGCGGTGGGCTTCTAGGGCCCAATTAATGGCTAGGCTCTACTTTCTCTACTATTGCATATGTTTCTCATGGTGTTCACTTCCTACTTAAATACAGTACGGATCGTTCTCACCATTCCGTACCTGCGATCTTACTGCCCCCAGTCCCACATCAACGCCTCAGTTTGAAGGACAAACCCTTTTTTAAAGTAGGGGTTATAAGCACTGGAGAGAACACGTAGGTTTTTCGGGTCTGGGAACGATTTTTCAGAATGGGGTGTGCACTTAACCATAACAGAATCTTTACTCTTTTGTCAGTCAACGGGGCTGCAAGGGACCGCAAAATTAGGTATACACCTTCTATAGTCGTCTGTAATGCCCAAGAAGGCACGCCACTTGTTCTTGTTCACAGGCTGAAGGCCATCTGTGTATGGCTTCAATTTTGTGATTTGGGGTTTTACTAATCACGGCTATGTGTAACCGCTAGGTACTTTGGCCTCCTTAGACAATGGCACACTTTTGGATTGGCTGTGAAGCTTCCTCACATAGAGCATTAATAACAGCCTGCAACTCGCGGAAGATGGGATCCAATTGGACATTTGGATGATTATATCATCCAGATGGGCGGCGGCATACTTACTATGAGGTCTCAAAACTCTATCCATAACCCTCTGGAAGGTGGCCGGTGCCCCATGCAACCCAAACGGCAACACCACGTAATGGAACAAAACATCAGGTGTGGCAAAGGCAGTTTTTTCTTTGGCCTCATCTGTTAGGGGGATTTGCCAATACCATTGGTTAAAACCAGAGTTGTTTATCCCGTGCATTGCCCAGTCTGTCAATAAGTTCAGCACCTGTGGCATTGGGTATGCGTCAAAACTTAGAAACTGGCATTTAGTTTACGGAATCATTACAAAACCTCAGCTGCCATTGGCTTAGTGATTAGAAACTATCGGGCTGGACACTGGCTATGGGACTCCTCAATTACCAAGTTCTCGCATTTTCGCACTCTTCAGAGATAACCCTTACTCCTGGCCTCGGGGTAATCTGTACAGTCTTAGTTAACCCATTCTCCGGGTTCGTGTAGGATGTCAGCTTAATGAGGAGGTACGCCAGTGTTATCGAGAAGAACCCGATTTGGTGAACAGAAACCGTCCTGGAGGAAAAGTAAGGGGTGACTGCATTTACCATGGGGACACTCGCCATTACCATTACCATTACCACCCCGCAATACTCACTAAGGCGTAATAAAATGTTCCGTTGTCAAATGCCAGGTAAAAGGTTGCCAAATTTCCCACTGTATGAGGGAACCCATCAAAGTGTTTTCCATATTTAAAGCGCCGTGTATTACTACTGTAAGCATGGTGTGTACATTTCCAGCATGGGGGTGAGACACACTTATGGGCCTACTTCGCTGACCGGTTGCCCGCTTCTAGAGTTGGGCCGTCGTCTCCCAGGTAACACAAACATATCATCTGCCGCCCCCCCTTCCCCTTGAACAGTCTTGCCCGGTATCCTGGAGATCTCCACTGTGGGGTAGGGGGCATGGGGAGACTCATCAGTTCCTTGCGGGGGTATACTCTCCCCCTCTCCCCCCTCTGGGCACATTCTTTGGGGGCTATGGCTCACCCCTTTTCACAAAGGGGATGGGAGGGATCTCAAGTAATGGTCCATCACACCCCTTCCCCAATCTTGGGCCTGTCAATTCCCGGGTGCAAAACCCTTCTTGGTCAGGTGTATTTCGGTCATGCATTTGAGAGCGGGGGGGTTCTCCATCTGTAGACCAGTTGGCCCGCTGGCGCAAACCCCAAAAAACCCGTTCCCCCCGGCGGGTTAGATTTCCTTTTTAGCGGTCATTTTTCATAGCCCCCCGGTTTTCCAGTGTAATAGGCCTTTTGGGGGTTTTCTCCTGAAAGGAAGGGTCCCAAAAGTCCTGCCCTGTCCCCTTTTACCCAACACTCCGCTGGGCAGTTCTTTCAAAAGGTTGTAGTAGACCCCACGTCATCAGCGCTGTCACTTTTGCAAAAAAATGGCTGTCTCTTATGGGGGCTTGAGTGCGTCTCACCACGGGGGCCCCACCCTGCGACACTGGCAAGTTGCTGCACGAAAATTTTGGGGTCCCCCCTGGTTTTTCGCTTCTTCCTTGTGCCTCGATTGTGCTTAACCCTGGGGTTTTTTCCCCCAGCACCTTTGCTGCACTTGGTGCCTCCTGTGACACGATAGCCCTGTTGAGGCCACAGCTTGAACATCCCCTTTGATTACATCCTCCTTTTTCAAGATGAAAAACAAATAGGACCCGGTAGTTAAATTTTCATTTCAGCTTTTCTTGCCAAAATTTAAATGTTTACGCACCCCTCCCCCACTTTAAGGGATTAGGAGTGGATGGTCGTCTCCTGGTAGACGGGCACAGTCAGCGGGCCGAAGTAAAAAAACGACAAGGAAGTTAGTTCAAAAATGACCGCACCCGTTTTATTGTCAGTTTGTGGTACAAAAAAAAAAAACAAACCCTATCCCTGTCCGGCTCTAACAAACATCAGTTTCCCTCTCTAACAAGTGCCGGGCCAATCCCAGTCCCCAAAATACAATAGTATAGGTATACCACAAGCAGCTCCCCACGGGTCCTTAGCAGATAACCCTTTTCCCCAGCGAGAGAGAGGTTTCTGAGATCTGGCCTTGTATAAAAAAAAAAAAAAAAAAAAAAAAAAAACTCAGCAAACCAGCCCCTTTCAAATGGGGTTTACTAAACCCCAAAAAGAGATTTTAGACTTGACACTTTTAATTCTGGTTTCTGTTTACCCGGAAAACCTTGGAATTTGGGAGGAAAAACCTTCCCCTATTACCAGTCAACACTTTTCAAGTATACTTTCTTAATGGACATTTATATGTGATATATGTTTCAATTTAGTGATGTGCCTTTTATGGATTTTTTACAGGAAAACCTTTCCTTTTAACTTCTGAAATGAGTAAATGCTTTGGTATGTAATATTTGGTCTATACTTTGGAGACATGTGATGAGACAGAAAATCTCTTTTTTCTTGGAACCCACTGATGAGTCTGGGTGAGGACGAAACGCGGTTAGGGATGTTAGTATTAAAATTGCATCTAGCATTTATGTACTCTAAGGTATTTTCTCGCACATCTATTAGTGAAGGTACACATGCCTATTTATAGGTTTCTCTAGTATATGTGCATTTTGGAGTAACAGGATTATACACTACAGATATCTACTTTTTGTGGACATAGGTAGTATTTATATGTATCTGTTTTTAAGGGAAATTTGGGACTAGTTGGGGGGTCCCCCTTTCGGGGGGTTACTCCCTAAGGGTTTCTATAGAGATGGGGAATTTCCAAATTTTTTCGTTCCTTCGCCAAATTTTCAGCAAAAAAAAACTTGTTCCCAATTATTCGGCACGAATCACGTTAAAAAAAAAGCTATTTCCCGGTGCACAGAGCCCGCAGGGGGTTAGAACGTTTTGCCATGCTTAAATATGCAGAGGGGTTTGGGTTTTGGGCCCTTTATACAATGTTGTGTTTTAGTAGACAGCACTGACTGTGCCGCTCTTAGAATCGCTTCACTATAAAATTCCCTGGGCACTTTGAGGGCAAAAAGACCAAAAAATGAAACGGGAAAAGTTGCCGATAAAAAGCCAGGAAAAACTGGAAAAAAACAAACTGAGAGCTCAGGTGGCCAACATTAGTGACAGTGTGGAGGTGACGGCGCTAGCCACAGCAGCATGAGGTCAGATAGTGGCAACAATGACATTCTAGAGGTTGGGAAGAAACAGAATAGGGTTCACAGAGTGCACTAATGACACAGTGTGGAGGTCACGGAGTAGCAGCATGAGGTCAACAGTGCACAAAGACCAGTGTGTAGGTCAACAAGCAGCTGCACAGCTAGCAGCAATGAGGACAGACAGATGGAACAATGACACAGTGTGTAGGTCACGGCAGCACCACAGCAGCAGCATGAGGTCAGACAGTGGCAACAATGACATAGTGTTAGGTCAACGGCGAGCAGCCACAGCAGCAGTATGAGTCAGACAGTGGCACAATCACATTCGGAGGTGGCAAAAACCGGAGTAGGCACAGAGTGGGACAAATGACACAGTGTGTAAGGTCACAGCAGCAGCCACAGCAGCAGCATGAGGTCAGACAGGGCACAATGACACAGTGTGTAGATCACAGCAGCAGCCACAGCAGCAGCATGAAGGTCAGACAGTGGCACAAAGACACAGTGGTGTAGGTCACGGCAGCCGCAGCATGAGGTCAGCAGTGGCACCATGACATTCTGGGAGGTGGCAAACAAAAGAGTAGGCCACAGAGTGGGACAATGACACAGTGTATAGGTCACAGCAGCAGCCAGCCACAGCAGCATCATGAGGTCAGACAGTGGCACAATGACACAGGGTGGAGGTCACGGCAGCAGCCCACAGCAGCAGCATGAGGTCAGACAGTGGCACAATGACACAGGTTAGGTCAACGGCAGAGCAGCAGCAGGAGGCTCAGCAGTGGCACATGACATTCTTGGAGGTGGAGCAAAAACAGGAGTAGGCCACAAGTGGGACAATGACACAGTGTATAGTTCACGGCATCAGCCACAAGCAGCAGCATGAGGTCAGACATGTGGCACAATCAACATTCTGACGATGAAAAAACATGAGTAGGCCACACAGTGGGACAATGACACAGTGTGGAGGGTCACGGCAGCAGCAACAGCAGCAGCATGAGGTCAGTCCATTTGGCACAATGACACAGTGTGGAGGTCGACGGCAGAAGCCACAGCAGCAGCATGAGGTCAGGCAGTGCACAATGACTTTCTGGTGGTGGAAAAAATCAGGATAGGCCACAAGAGTGGGACAATGACACAGTGTGGGAGGTCACTGGCAGCAGCCACAGCTCAGCATGAGGTCAGGCAGTGGCACAATGACATTCTGGAGGTGGCAAAAACAGGACTAGGCCACAGAGTGGGACAAATGACAAGTGTGGAGGACACGACAACAGCCACAGCAGCAGCATAGGTCAGACAGTGCACAATGACATTTTGGAGGTTGGCAAAAAGAGGAGTAGCCACAGAGTGGGACAATGACACAGTGTTGGAGGTCCGGCAGCAGCCACAGCAGCAGCATGAGTCAGGCAGTGGCACAAAGACTTTCCTGCCCGAGGTGGAAAAATCAGGAGTATGGCCACAGAGTGGGACAATGACACAGTGGTGGAGGTCACGACAGAGCAGCCAACAGCACAGGCATGAGGTCAGGCAGTGCACAATGGCATTCTGGAGGTGGCAAAAACAGGACTGGTAGGCCACAGGGGGTGGGACAATGACACAGTGTGGAGGTCACTGGCAAACAGCCACACAGAGCATGAGGTCAGACAGTGGCAAAAATGGACATTCAGAGGTGGCAAAAGAGGAGTAGACACAGAGTGGGGACAATGACACAGTGTGGAGGACACAGGCACAGCCACAGCAGCAGCATGAGGTCAGACAGTGGCACAATGACAGAGTGTGGAGGTGGGTGGCAATATCAGTCCCTGGTAAAGATGGTTGTCCACATTTCCCATGGACAAGCGGGTTCTGGGTTCTCTTGGGTTACGATGGCCCCCGCCGCACTTAACACCCGCTCTTGATGCCAACACTACTGGCCGTGCAGGAAAGCTTCTCCACTACAAACTAGCAGTTGCGGCCACCGCATCCAGTTTGGCTGCCCAGTTCCAGCCGAATCTTTCTAACTGGGGTGGCAGAGTGCTGTCCAAGTAGGCCACCACCTGTTGGTTCAAGGGATGCTCCAGGTCCTGCAGCTGCTGCTGGGGACAACCCTCCTCACTAGGCGGGTTGAAGGAAGCTGCTCATACAGTGACTCCAGACTAGGTACTGCTGATGGAGCTGGTACTGCTCCTACACCCCACCTTCCCCCAGCAGCCGCGGCAGTAGTACGTGAGCGCTGAGGAACCCCCCAGTCAGACCTTTCAGAGGAGGGACCATGCCGCACATAGGCAACGGCCAACTGATTACGGAGGATTTCCCTATAGTATTTGAGTTTGTCCTTCCTCTCAATAGCTGGGAAAAAGGTTCCCATTTTGGAACCGTAGAGCGGTCCAATAGGGTGGAGAGCCAGAAGTCAATCCCTTGCCGGATGCAGACATTCGCTGTCACTAGCCAGGCAATAAGCATGCTGCGGGCCACTGCACAAGTGACTCCGAGGGCTCCCTGCCTCCTTTTTCCACTGATACTCCCACTGCCCTTTGGGGAGTCATTGCCTCGTCTTCCTCATCTCCATCCCCCTCCTCCAGCTCTCCCTTTGCTCCTCCTCTCTTGTCACCTGGGAAAGAAAAATCCACTCATTTACCAGAAATGCTCTGCTCCAATGCCTCCCCCCTCCCCCCTCCTTTCAGTCCCCCCGGACTCATGTGGCCACGAGAGTAGTCGCCACGTCTCCACCCCCCTGCCAACAGATTTTTTCAGCATCGTTCCAGGACATGAACAGTGGAATGACGTTTTTCACCCCGTAGTCCGGGCGACTGACAAATAAGTCGCCTCCTCGAAGGGCCTCAACAAAGGGCGGTGTCACGCTGAGATGCCACTGGCTACATCAAGTTACACGGGGTGTTTTTTCTGTCTGCCGGGGCCATCAAAAAATGCCCTTTTCTCTTTTTAAAGTGGGGCCAACATGTGCGGGCTGGAATTCCAAGGGGTGGAAACATCGCATTAAAAAGAGGTTTTGGGGGAAGGCCTTCTGCCGTGCAACTCGAGGAGTGTTTCCTGGCTTTGAAATGGATAAAGTGCATGCTTTTTTTTCCTGACCATTTTCAGAATTTCTAAGTCGGTGGGAGACTTCGGGAACCTTTTTCAAAACCAATTGAACAGTGCACCATGAGGGCGCATGGACCATCCCTCCCTCGGTGCAGCGCGAACCCATTTTCCTCCCATTTTCCTCACCATGGTTCTGATTTGAGTTGGCGGGGGGAAAAGCCAACATCGATTTTTCGCTGCAGCGGGAGCATTCCTCCTCTTTTGGATTCGTTCGCCGAGGCAACCGGGTGTAGAACTGCGTGACCCGCTGTGCCCTACACATTGGTATATGGAGCATACTTGTGGAGGCTGAGATGGTGGGGTGGTGGGGGAGGAGGGGGCGACATTGGCGCAGGAGCAGCAGTTTGACAACGTGGAGGAAAAGCGGCTCTACTCCCCAAATGTTGTGTCCGGGGCTGGAACCATTCCCCAGTGGGCCGAAAAAGGACATTAGGCCCTACCGTAGTTCAGCTCCAACCCCCGCGCTGCCTGCCCTTGGAACAAACCGAAAACCCTTTAAAGATGGCCCACCTTCTGTTCTACATATTATGAAGGCTGGTACTCCCTTTTGGAAAAGAAATAGGGCGGGAACTCCCATCTCGGCTCCACAAGCCATTATTTCTCAAATGGTGCAGAGTCCACCATTTAAAAAGGGAGGGACTGCAGTCCCAACAACTTGGACAGGAGCACGGTCACTCTGTACCTTAGGAGGGTTTTAAACGCTTTAACTTTTTTCTCTTTCAATACCCGCTGAACGAATGGGGCCCCCTGAGTGCGAGGAGCAGGAGGTGATGGAGCCTTGACGGGCTGCAATGGCATGCGTGCCACGGGGCGTTTTGCTGCTGCTGCTGCTGTTGCGGGGCGCGGGATGGACCACCACATCTGTCCACGTTTCTCCCAGGCCACCGGTGGTGCGCTGCATGTGTTAAAGCAGGGCTGTGGCCAACTTAGCTCCCTGGCCACGCTTCACATTCTGCCCACAATTCTACATATACCCATTTTCGCTCCCCCGGTGTCTTAGCAAAGAACTGCCACACCGCCGAGATGGGTTTTTACCGCCAACCTCCGCACTGAGTGACTACTGCCGCCGCTGCCGCTGAGGCCCCTGTGCCGTACTTTTGTGGACCGCGAAGTGCGTTTTTTACCCCATGGCCGCGGGCTCCCGACCTCACACTGCTGCTTCCTGCTGACTCACGGCCACACCCCACTTGCTGGGGCCCGCTGCCCTGCCCGCGCAAGTGACGCCCTATTCCCTGACGATGATGAAGCCCCTTGCTCACCCCCCAAAGTGCGGTTGGCTTCATCATCTATTTGTGTTTCATCGTCACTGTGTCCCATCACCGTCTTGGTATGCAGAGGCTACCCCTCACAACATCCCCCCCGCCCTCCAACATCTATACTTTGCCCCTACTGAAAGAACGGGGAAATTTGGGCCCCTTTTTCTTCCCCTGCCAAGTACGCGACTCCCCCTCCTCAAATTGTTCATCCTCGCAATAGTGGCGGGGGGCCCCCACCACATAGTAGATCTTGCCCTGAGGGAACCGGATGGGACAGGGGCGGGTTGGGGACGGTAGGGCCCTGACCCGCCCCCGGGGGCCATCCCAACTAAGGGTTGTGTCGACATTCCCCTGACTCTTGGCTGGGGTTGCAATGTCACTGGAGATAGTGGATGCCTGTAAACCCAATCAAGAACCTTTGGGGTTGCTGGTCATACAGGGCCCGCTAGATGACAGGGGGCAGTTTTTTGCCTCACGGAGGACCCCTGCTGAAAACGTCCCCTTGCTGTACGGGGGCCCTCCCGGAATTTTTGTGCCTCTGCCACTCGCAGGTGAAGACCTCCCACCTCTCTGTCTGACAACTGTTTGTTCTAAAATATACAAAAACACTGTTTGATGAAGATTTTTAATGAAAAAATTCACACCCTGTTTTTGACGCCAAATGAACCAACTAAGAAGCTTGGTAATCCCTTGGATAAAAAATTTCGCTCCCAAATGGGCGGAAAAATGACTTGTATTTCCGTTTTAAAAACTCTGTGTATTTTACTGAATAAAAAAACACAAACAGGTTAATTTAAACCCTTTGATTGAATTATGCTACAGAATTTTTTTCTGTGGCGGTGAAAAAAAAAGTTTTTTTTTTACTGAGTACAACTGCAGAACAAAAGCTTTAAATTTAAACCCCCGGATGTAAATTGCGCAAAATAATTGGCAACCACAAACTGTACTTTGTAGCGTTTTACAATTGCGTGTTTCTACGCCACCAACAAGAGAAAAATTGTAATTAACCTTTGCTTGTGAATTATGCTAAAAGGGAAAAAATTTTTATATTTTGGCGTTGAAAAAAGACGGTTTCTTGGGGTCAGGGACCCAGCAAAAAAAACGCTTAATTAACCCCGGATTAAAAATTTCGCCAAACAATTGGGGCCCCACAAACTAGTGCTTTGTAGCTTTTTTACAATTTCGTGTTTTCTACGCCACCAACAAGAGATAAAATTTAAATTAACCCTTTGCTTGTGAATTTTGCTTTAGGAAAAATGTATAATTTTTGGGGTTTAAAATGACGTTTTTTTGGGTCCAGCACACCACAAAACAACGCTTTAAATTAACCCCGGATGTAAATTTCGCAAAAGAATTGAGCAACCACAAACAGTAGCTTTTTAGCGTGTTACAATTGCGTGTTTTCTACCCCACAAACAAAGATAAAATTTAATTAACCTTTGCTTGTGAATTATGCACAGGAAAAATTATATATTTTGGGTTGAAAATGACGGTTCTTGGGGGTCAGCCACCAGCAAAACAACGCTTAATTAACCCTGGGTGTAAATTTCCCAAACAATTGGGGCCCCCACAAACTAGTAGCTTTGTAAGCGTGTTAAATTTCGTGTTTTCTAGCCATACAACAAGAGATAAAATGTAATTAACCCCTTTGCTTTTGAAATTTTGAAAGGAAAAAATGTATATATTTTTGGGATTTAAAATGACGGTTTCTTGGGTTGCACACCCGCAAAAAAACGCTTAATTAACCCTGATGTAAATTGCGCCCCCAAAATATTGAGCAACCACAAAAATGTAGCTTTGTAGCGTGTTACAATTGCGTGTTTTTTTCGCCACACAACAAGAGATAAATTATAAAATTTAAACCTCGCTTGGACTATGCTACAGGAAAAATTACATTTTTGGCATTGAAAATGACAGGTTTACGATTTTTATCGACAAAGTTGAAATCGGCAAATTTTTTATGGTGACGAAATTTCCAATCTGCATAATTAAGGGTTAAAAACTGTGCATCATCATTTAAAATTGCGCCTTTTTTGGGGGCTTCCTGTAATTTTGGCGGGGCCCGCAAATGAATTAAAGAATAGAGAGGGTGAGATGTGTTGCGCGCATACTGGAGTGTATGGGTTGCGACTGGCGGGGAAAAATCCCATCCCTTTCTTTTTCATAGAACAGCGTTTCCTGTTTCAGCCTCAGTGCTCCAGCGTCCATGGGGATAGGCCCTGCGCCAAACCTGGGCCCAAAACACACGCGAAATTGTCATTTTCACAAAAACCTCTACTATTAGGTGCCCTTCCAATTTAGTTAATTAGAGTTTTTTTGAACATTTATGTATTATAAAATTTTAAACAGCATCTACGCGTAAATTCACGGCGGTGGAGGGGGGGGGGGGGGTCCGGGGCGAACACAGACAAGCCTACTTAAAAAAGAACACGGATAAAGTTCCCCCAAGCTTAGTGTAGACATGGTACGGAATTTTTTAATTTTTAACATTTTTGCTATTGAAAATTTCCTGGTATTGGGCACCCGAACTTAATTGGAAAAACATCATTTCTAGAAACTGAAAAACTCCACTTTGTTAGCTGCAAAACTCCCCATTTTTTATTATCAGTATACTTTTCAGAAGGTGTTCAATTTACCCATTACACCGTGACGGAATATCCACCCTGCACTTAAATTACAATCCACAATCTTTTTAGTCACAAAAGGTTGTTTGTTGCCAAAAAAAAACCGTGTATTTCGTACGAAACTCACACTTACGTTTTTTTGACTTTTTGGCCCCCAGACTGTTCATTGACGCAGCATTTTTACTAAAATCTTAAAAGCAATTCTATATTCACCCAGGGGAAATTTAAAAGGGGCAAAAAAAATACCGTTTTTATATCAAAAATAACGTTTACTGTTTTTTTTGACTTTTTGCCACCCAGCATGTTTATTGACGGGATCTACGTAAATCTTAAAACAGCAATTCTTTTCACCCCAGTGAAATTTAAGGGGGCAAAAAAACTGTTTTTTAATCAAAAAAATAACAGTTTCGGTTTTTTGACTTTTTTTTGGGGCCCCCCAGCACTGTTTTTGACGCAGCATCTAGTAAATCTTAAAAACACAATTCTATTTCACCACATGTGAATGAAAGGTGCAACAAAAACCCTTTTTTTATATCAAAAAAATAACATTACGTGTTTTTTGTATCTTGCGCACCCAGCGCTGTTCATTGACGCAGCATCTATAAATCTTAAAACAGCAATTCATATTTACCAAGGTGAATTTAAAGGGG
>JAODAL010050474.1:0-27386 GCA_025379985.1 Phyllomedusa bahiana
AAAAATTGTATCAAATAAAATGAAGTTGGCTGTACTGAAAAGCACATGAAAAAAAATATAAAAAATACCTGAAAAAAGCAGCTAAAAACACATGAAAAAAAACACCAACACCAAGGTACAAACATTCATAAAAATAAATGCTGCATGTACTGTGAAATAACTCAATTCAGATGTATGGAACAGCTGTTTAATTGCATTAAATAATGCAACAAATTTGCTGTGTGTGAACATGATCTAAGGCTTACAAGTGACCTTTTTCTAAACTACGAATCCCAGAAGACTTTGAGCTTTTATGGTGCCTTATTTTCTAATAATTTACAATCTGACCACATACAGTGATTACCATCTGATCTGCTGAATTCCTGATACTACTTGTGGACGCCAGTAACAGCTGTTATACACAAAAGAACTTGAAATTCTGGTTTACTGGTCACTAGTGAGTCTTCAACAAAAAGGAAACCAAAGCAGGGCAGCTCTTGTAAGCAGTAATATGTGTATCCTTCTGTTTATAAAGCATGCTCGAATACACAGAAAATGTTTTATAAGGCACGGAAATGTAAAACAACTATAAAGTATTAAAAGGGAAATGTAATTTCTAAGGCTCAATTCCCTTGGCAATAAAAAAACACTTACAGGGAAAAGTGCTTAGCGACCTTGTTGGATTAAAGTGGAAGGAAAACTATTTTTTCCTCACTTGTTATATTACAACTATATATTCCAACATTAAGCATAGTTTGGGCCTAGATGCGGTCAATTTCTATCTTGAAACACATCCTAATATTACCCCTAACAAGAAATCCTTTCTACTAGATGGCCTTGTCCCTTATTTTGTTCAATAACTTTTTTCAATATGGCTCGACTTATGTCCACCAGCAGGTTGGCATGGCAATGGGGACACGTGTTGCCAGAGCTGCCGTTAGGGCAGCATAACCAGTACTCCCGTACGGGGCCTGGACAGTGTGTGAAGCAAGGGGGTGACAACGGTTGTGGGTTGGAATGGTCGGTGGGGGAGTTGGGTTGCGCTTAGAGGTTGGGGGTCAACCCGAGGGTGGGGACGGAGCCAGAGGCAGAGCAGGGGGGGGGGCCCGGCTCCGTGTATGGGGCCCCAAATTTTGTTTGGGGCCTGCATGTTGCCCCTTCCTATGCCAACCTGCTGATGCGTCTATTTGAGTCTTTACATATCTACTCTGATCTGAACCCCTTTTTGAAGAGTATCATCTATTTCAAGCGATATATAGATGATCTGATTTTTATCATGGACGGTCCCGAAAGTCTTGCCTCATCTTTTTTACAATAATAACTCATGGGGCCTGAAATTCACGATGATGGTCAGTACCACTGAGATCGTGTTCCTTGATTTATGTTTATATCACTCTGAAGGTGTCATTAAACCTAAGACACATTTCAAAAAGTGTGACTCTAACAATTATTTAAATTTTAATAGTTGCCATCACCGTGAATGGATAAGAGTGCTTTCACACGGTGCGTTTTTGGTGCATTTCTAATGCGTTTTTTCAATGCGTTTTTTGTGCATGAAGGCACAGCAATTAATGCTGTACATTGCTGCACAAAAATCGCAGAAAAAATCGCGGTAATTACCGTGATTTTACCGTGATTTTGTGCAGCAAGGTACAGCATTAATTGCTGTGCCTTCCTTCACAAAAAACGCATTGAAAAACGCACCGTATGAAAGTACCCTAAGGAACATTTCTTACAGTCAATTTAGACGGGTTAGAAAGAATTGTTATAATGATTTGGTCTTTATCGCCCAAGCAGAGACTATTAATAAAAGTTTCTAAACTTATTAACCAAACATTTGAAAGAGCAAAAAAATCTTCCCAAAGGACAATCTTTCTCACAGAAGATCCAAGAACACCTCCTCAAATTCTGATGTATCTTTTATTACCACCTACTGCTCACAACACAATGAGCTTATGCAGCTATTATCTAAACATTTTATCACTTGATCCTGTCCTAAAATCATCAGTTCCCCCAAAGCCTAAAATTATTTACTGAAAAACTTTAAAAAATCTTTTAGCATCATTGAAACTTCGGGCTTATACTACAAAGAGTGAGAGCACAGAAAACAATGATAAAGGTGTATTTAAATGTGACCATCCTAGGTGTAAATGTTGCCCCTCTCTTCTGTGCCAAAATACCTTTATCTCCTCCATCACCAAAAACCTACAAAATCCATTCTCATCTCTCCAAAATCCGATCTAAAAACGCAGTGTGAACAACCCCTTAGCATAACTTAGCAGTAAGTGGGCACATCGTTATGAGAAAGGAGCATGAACTCAATGTCACATTCTGTACCAAAATGACAACAAAATTTTGGCATAGAATTTGGGTGCAAAGTAAAAAGCTAGACAGGTCTAACGATGCATCAAAATGATGAAACAGCACAAGCCACTGTGATAAATCTGGCATACTTTAAGACTGCAGTTTATGCTGCTTGACTTTTAGACCGTATTAGTAATTTTGCCCCAATGATTTTAGAAAAATCCAATATTTTTTGTTGCACTTTTGCTTGTGTTTTTACCTACAAATGGCTTGTTGGTTGTTTGCTTTTTTTTATATTTTCCAAAAAGATGTTGCCTGTAAGTCAACAGGAAAAAATGTGGTACATACATATTTTTTCTTCTTTGTGGTGCTTTTTTTCTCTTCCAAACACAGCATACTAGGTTACAGTGGTTGAAAAAACTTCATCCAAGTTCATTCAGGGGTGGGGAAAAATGTGGATGAAAGGTGTTTTCTAACCCTATTGATGAAGACTTTGAAACCCAACAGGCAAAAACCAATCTGACCTAAAGGAAGATTTCATTCCTGATCTCAAAGTTATCATCAGACTGGATCCAGATATTTTATATGACTATATAAGTATTAATATTTTTAGTTTAAGGCAGTTATCTAAGCCTTTTTTGAAACTCAATTGTTCCTGCCGTGACCAACTCCTCAGGCAGCTATTCCACAGACTTAGGCCGTGTTCACACGGCTTATTCACGGCGGATTTGTGAGCTGGATTGCACTCGCAAATCCGGCGTGAATAAGGGGCGGGACGGGGGCGGGCCCGGAGCGCAGCGGGGGCGCCTCTCCCGGCCCCATAGACAATGCATTATCTACAGCGCGTACGCGCCGTAAATAATGTGCATGTCACTTTCTCCCCCCGCGGCGGATTTGCCGAGCGGGGAGGAGCGACGGAATCCACTGTTCTCTATGAGAGCAGTGGATTACCGTAATTACTCCGACGGATTGGCGCCATACTGCAGCGCAAATCCGGTGCGGAGTACGGCGCCAATCCGCAGACAAATAAGCCGTGTGAACGAGGCCTTACAGTTCTCATGGTGAAGAACGTTTTTTTATTCTGGATATTGAATCCCTTTATCTCTAGACGAAAGGAAGGTCCCTTTGTCTTTTGAAATAGCTTTTCCCCATACGTTTTGTAGGGGCCATTTATATAAATTCATCATGTCTCCCTGGAGCAGTCTTTTCTCAAGACTAAATAAGTTCAATTTTTGTAACCTCTTCTCATAACTAAGATGCTCCATTCCCCTTATTAGTTTGGTTGCTCCTACAGCATATTCCAAACGAGGCCACACCAATGCTTTATATAGGGGGAATATTACATCACTGTCCCGCAAGTTCATGCCTTTTTTAATACATGCCAATATCCTGTTGGCCTTAGAACCAGCTGATTGACAATGCATGATGTTCTGTAATCTATGATTGACAAGTACACCCAGATCCTTCTTAACAAGCGAATCTCCCCGTTATTCACCCCCTAGGACATATGATGGCTGCAGATTATTTGTACCCAGATGCAGAACTTTACATTTATCCACAGTGAACTTAATTTGCCAAGTGGATGCCCAAACGCTCATTGTGTCCAGGTCTGCTTGCAGTTTATGAACATCTTCCATTTACACTACACTACATAGCTTGGTGTCATCTGCAAAAATAGAAACAGTGCTATTAATCCCCTCCCCTATATCATTAATACATAGATTGAATAAAAGAGGACCCAGTACTGAGCCTTGGGGTCACCACTTATAACCGGGTATGACCCGATAGCCAGTTTTGAATCCAGTTACACACTGTTATTTGTAACCCAATAGACTTTAATTTATCCAATAAACAAATATGAGGGACAGTGAAAAAAACACTATATCCATAGCCGCCCCGCTATTCAAACGTCTACTGACCTCTTCATAAAAACAGATCAGGTTGGTATAACAACTTCTATCCTTAGTAAAACCATGCTGATAATCACTTATAATATTATATTGAGCCACATATTCCTGTATATAGTCCCTTATGAGCCCCTCAAACAGTTTTCCAACAATGGATGCTAAACTTACTGCTCTCTAATTCCCTGGGCAAAACCTAGAACCCTTTTGAAGATGGAAACCACATTTACCTTGCGCCAGTCTCCTGGCACTATACCAGTCACCAGAAAATAAATATCATGTACAGGGGCACACCGATAACCGAGCTGAGCTCTTAAACAATCAATTGATGTATTAACAGTACTGGCACTTCCTACATCTGTACTGGGCCCACCCACATCATCACTGACACCGCCCACAATGGTACTGACACCACTTACATCAGCACTGGGCCCATTGCATCAGCTCTGGCACTGTCCCTATCAGTACTGGTACCACCTACAACCGCTCTAGACCATCCCACATCAGCAGTGACCCCCGCCCCATCAGCTGTGTTATCCTCTTTTATATATACTGAGCTGAAGAACCTTTTTCATAGCTCTGCCTTCTCCTGATCCCCAGTGACCAATTCCCCCATTACTGTTATCTAAGGGTCCTACATGCTCTGATTTTGGCTTTTTGGCATTGATAGGTTTAAAGTATTTCTTGGGGTTTCTTTAGCTGTCTTTTGCCACCTGCCTTCCATTTTGTATCTTAGCTGATTTGATCACCTTTTTACACATTTTATTAAGCTCGTTGTAATTTTCAAAGGCTAATGCTGATCCCTCTGACTTTTCTAAATAGCCTTCTTATTATTCATTGCCCTTTTAAACCGAAAGTAGAAGCCATGTTGGATTTAACTTTAATCACCTATACTTGTTACCTATAGGAATACATTTTGCAATATACTTCTCCAAAGTATATTTAATTCCCTCCCATTTGGCTTCTACATCCCTATTTATTAATAGCTGCTCCCAGTCTATGTCCTGTAGTGCAGCCCTCACTAAGGGGAATTTGGCCTTCCCAGTTTAGACTAAAATGAATTACATTGTGGTTGCTGTTACCAAGGTTTTCAGAAATAGTGACCGCTCCAACAAGTTCTGCTTTGTTAGAGATTACCAGATCCAACAAAGCATCACTTCCACAAACTGGTCCAAAAAATTATCCTGTAACAGGTTGAGGAACTTCCTCCCCTTTGCAGTTGAAGAATGATGACCCCAGTCAATATCTGTGTGATTGAAGTCGCCCAATATCACCACTGTACCTGTCTGTGCTGCCCAACATTTGTTTGTGCAGTTGACCCTCTATCTCCTCAGTGATGTTGGGGGGTCTATAAATTACACTAAAAATATTTTTTTATGTGTTAACACCCCTCCTCCTTTACCATCTTCACAAGCTATTGCCTCTTTCACACTTGCTTTCATGTCACTCCTTAGGGTGCTTTCACACAGCGCAGTTTTGGTGCAGTTTTAACTGCGCTCCAATTAAACTGCCTTTAATACCAGCAAATGTTTTTCACTTCTCTAATCTGTTTGGAAAGTGAGTAATCAATTAGTGTGCTGTAATCCACAAGACTTCAGACACAGTAATTGATTACTTACTTGAAACACTTTTCTGAACAATTTAGACAACTGAAAGAAGCTTGATGGTACTAAAGGCAGTTTAATTGGAGCACAGTTAAAACTGCACCAAAACGGCACTGTGTGAAAGCACCCTTACATACAGACACACTCCTCCTCCCTTTCTGTTTGCCCTGTCCTCCCTAAATGAAGTAAAACCTTGAAGGTTAACAGTCCAACTATGCAAGGAGTCCGGCCATGTATCAGCAACACCAACCACATCAATCTGTTCCTCTAGAACTAGAACCTCAAGCTCCCCCATTTTGCTTGCTAGACTTCTGCTGTTTGTGAACAGACACTTAAATTCCCTTCCAGTTTTATCAGTTCAGTAGATGGAATGGGATTACATGAAATATTTGGGGAACCTATATCTTCAATGAAGGTTTGTAACACATGGATTTCCTTATCCACTGGTCAAGTCCCCCCCCCCTGCAGTCCATTTTCTCCACAAGCCGATATAGTCTGCTCCCTCTCTAACCTAGCTACCCCTGCTTTTTCTAGATTGTCCTCCCTCCTCAACCCTAATATAAATACTCCCGCACCCCTTCTAGAATTCTCTCTCCCAGCACAGCAGACCCCTTTTTATTCAGTTATGAGTTATCTGTAGAAAACAGATTGTACCCGAATAAAAAAATCAGCCCAGTACTCTAATAACCCAAACCCTTCTAACCTACTCAAGACTTCAGCCATGCATTTAACTCCCTGAGCTCCCGCTGTCTTTCCTATGTAGCGCATGGCATAGGCAGTATTTCAGAGAACACAACCTTGGAGGTTCTTCCCTTCAACTTGGAGCCTAGTTCTTTCAAATTATTCTTAAGGATCCTCCACCTATCATGTATTCTCCCATTAGTCCCAACATGAACAACGGTACCTGGGTCATCGCCAGGCCCTCCCAGTAATTTATTTACCTGTTCCGCCACATACTGAACTCTGGTGCCAGGGAGACAGCAAACCATTTGGTTGAGCTGGTCCTGGCGACAAATTATTCTATTCGTCTTCCTGATTATAGAATCCCTTACAACCACTTACTGTCTTTTCCTACCTGCATTACCATCTCCCTGACTATTATTTGGACATTTTTCCTGGCAGCGTGGAAGAGCAGTATCCACTGGAGTTGCCATTTCTGAGACTGATGCCCCAGCATTATCACTCAACTTGCCAATTTTGCTAGGAAGCTTCCTTTTCCTGGTCCCCCTAGAACTCCCTCTAACTTCATTAACTGAACTACATGGCTCATCCTGCTGATCTATTAGGGTATATTCACACGGCTTATTTTGAAGCGCATTTTGCCGCGTATTTAGCGGCGTACTGCGCTTAATATGCGGGGAAATGCGCCCCATAATTACGGAAATGCATAGCTCTCATAGAGAACTATGGATTACACCTCGTCCCCCCGTGCATACAATACAATCGTATTGTACGCGCGGGGAGATAAGTGACATATCAATTACTTGCGACGATCACGCGCCGCGAGTAATGCATGTCTATGGGGCTGCCGCCCCCCCTGCGCCTCAGGAGTACGCGCGGATCAGCGCAAGCTCCCGAAAGACACGATCGTGTGAACATACCCTTACTCTTCCCCTCCCCCAACACTTTACCCCTTCCTGACGGAAGGTCATAATAATAGGGCTCTAAAATTTTGTCCTCCTCGCCTTCTGAGAGCCATAACTTTTTTATTTTTCCAACTACATAGACACATTAGGGCTTTTATTTTGTGGGACAAGATGTACTTTCTAGTGGTTTTATTCATATTACTATAGAATATACTGGGGAACAGTAAAAAAATTCTAAGTGGGGCAAAATGTGAAAAAAATGTACTTGCGCCATTTTTGATGGAGTTTTTGTTATGGTGTTCATTCTCAGTAAAAATGTGTTATCTGTATTCTATAGGTTGACACGCATCCGCCAATACCAAACATGTATGGTTTCTGTTATGTTTTGGTACTGTAAAAAAATTCCAAACGTTTTCTATCTCTGAAACTTGCGCCGTGGCGCCATTTTGTGCGACCAATAACTTTTTTGCACTAACACCTACAGACGTCGTGAGGGTGCATTTTTTGCGGGCCGAAGCATACTTTTTATTGCTAGCAGTTTGGAACGCATGCGACTTTTTTGATCACTTTTAATCCAATTTTTATGCGACGTAAAATGACCAAAAAACGCAATTTCGGCGTTTGGATTTTTTTTTCTTCTACGGTGTTCAACGTACGGATAAATGATGTTATATTTTTATAGATCGGACTTTTTCGGATGCGGCGATACCAAATATGTGTAACTTTTTTTTATTATTTTATTGTTTTTATTTGTAAAATGGGGAAAGGGGGGTGATTTAAACTTTTAACACTTTTTTTTGTACTTTAAAACTTTCTTTTATTTTTTTTTACTTTAACATTGAGTCCCCCTATGGTGCTTGACCACTAGGGGGCGCAATCGTTAATACAGTCTAATGCATTGAATAGACAATGCATTAGACTGTACAAAGATGCCGGAAGTGGGGCAAACGGGAACATGGCAGTGATCAGCGCCTTCACAAGGCTCCCCGCTGCCACGTTAGCCCCTCGGGACTCAGCGATCTTATCGCTGATGTCCCGTTCGGGCTGAAGAACGGGCGCGGCACCCTTTTTAATTCATTTAGATGCCGCGGCCATCTTTGTACTAAAATTTATGACTATTATGACTAATTTATGACTAACCTAAAGCACAATATGTCACAAGAAAACAATCTCTGAATTACATGGATAGGTAAAAGTATTAAAAAGTTATGACCACATAAATCGACATATATAAAATTTTAAAAATGGGGCTGTGTCTTTTGGTCCGAAACTGGATGTGTCCCGAAGGGGTTAAACTCCGGTTTGTTAATTCCATTCTGTTTACCACTGTGTGCAGGCAGCTCAGTCTGGGCATGCTTAGGGTGCTTTCACACAGTGCGTTTTTGGGGATGCGTTTTTTGTGCAGGAAGGCACAGCAATTAATGATATACATTGTTGCACAAAAAACGCATCCAAAAAAACACATCAAAAACGCACCAAAAACGCACCATGTGAAAAGACCCTTAGGGTGCTTTCATATGGTGCATTTTTGATGCAATTACTGCGATTTTACCGTGATTTGTGTGCAGCAATGTACAGCATTAATTGCTGTGCCTTCCTGCACAACAAAAAAACCGCAACCGTGTGAAAGCACTCTTTGGTGCGTTTTTGATGCGTTTTTCAATGCATTTTTTGTGCAGGAAGATACAGCAATTAATGCTGTACATTACTGCACACCAATCGCGGCAAAAATCGCAGTAAATTCACGGTAAAATCGCGGTAATTACCGCGATTTTTGCCGCGATTTTTGTGCAGCAATGTACAGCATTAATTGCTGTACCTTCCTGCACAAAAAATGCATTGAAAAACGCATCAAAAATGCACCAAAAACGCACCGTGTGAAAGCACCCTTAGGCAGGTTGTAGCTTTTTCACCCATTGACCTCCAGTCGTTTATTTTTCCACTTAAGGGTATGTTCACATGACTTGTTCAATAACACAATAACACATTCAAAGCGATGCGTAAAATGCATCCAACACGCAGGTGCATGTTTGGCTGCGTTTTTGCTGAAGCAGAAACGCACCCTATAGTTTTAAATAGGGTGCCTGCTGCATCAAACGGATCAAGATTTGACATGTAAAACACGTATTGTCTGAACGCTGGGTACAATACACCGGGTGATTTGGGAGTCGCGCTAGTGTATGTTCACACGGCTAATTTTGGAGCGTATTTCGCGGCATGCTGCGCTTAGTACTCAGGGAAATGCGCCCCATAATTACGGTAATCCATAGCTCTCAGAGAACTATGGATTATGCCTCTCCCCGCTCGTACAATACAATTTATTGTATGTGTGGGATCGTATTGTGTGGGGCCAGCAGGTAGGCGCGTATTAGTGCGAGCTCCCGAAACACACGCTGTACTGCGGCACGTACTGTACATGCCGCAGTGCATCGTGTGAACATACCCTTAGGCTATGTTCACACAGCAGTAATTGTGGGACAGGAGCGGCACCATAGACATGCATTATTCTCGGCGCGTATACGGCGTGAATAATTGACATGTCACTGCTCTATGAGAACTGTGGATTACCGTAATGACTGGGACGTATCTCGCCGTACTGCGCGAAATACGGGGCGAGTTACGTCCCATTTTAAGCCATGTGAACATAGCCTTAGGCTGTTTTAAGCAAATTTGCTGGCTGAAAACTCCTCAAAGACTCATGCATGTTTTGTATGCTTCATGTCATGCATTTTTAAAGCAGTTTTTATAGCGATTTTTTTTCAAAATTATGTGTATAGGTACATGCATTTTTAGTTACATTTTTCCTGGTGCGTTTTTTCCCATCACAAATCATGTGATCCATAGATTATGTGATTACACAATTCTTAGAATTACATGATTTCTGATGTGGAAAAACACCACATAAAATGCTTTACAAAAACAGATCACACATTTACATATGCAGTTTATTCTATAGAAAAAAACAACGTGAAAAATGCCCAAAAAACTACCTGAAAAATGCAATAGTTACAGTATGCTACATTTGGAAAAAAAATCTGCCGCTGAACAAAACAATGTGCAGTTTTTGCCTAAAGAATACAGCAAAAAACTCTAAGGGTGCTTTCACACATTGCGTTTTTGATGCATTTATTGTGCAGGAAGGGACAGCAATTAATGATGTACATTGTTGCACAAAAATCGCGGTAAAATCGAGATTTTTGCCGCGATTTTTACCATATTTTGTGCCGCAATGTACAGCATTAATTGCTGTGCCTTCCTGCACAAAAAATGCATCAAAAAAACGCATCAAAAACACACCGTGTGAAAGCACCCATAGGTTACATTCAAACTTACATTTTGCATGGTACTTATTGGCTGAAAGAAATGCCTTAATAAGTGCATGATATTTTGGTGATGTTTTATACAATGTGCATAAGTATAAGTGTTTTTAGGTGTGATTTTTATCGGTGTGTTTTACCCATCACATGATTCGTAATGTTGAAAAACACCACAAAAAAAACACAAATGTATTTTTTTTTGTCGTAGAAAAAAAAACAGCAACAGATGTGACAAACATGCTAGAAACTGCCTGAAAAAAACACCGTGCTGCTTTTAAAAAAAAATAAATAAATACTTCAGATGGCTAGAAAATGCACCCAAAGTACAAAAAGGCCACAAAGAAAGAGTAACGTATGTAGTGCATTTTATATTTTCCTACTGACCAGCTAAAATCTGACCAGTTTTTGATAAAAAAAAGGGATACATTTCAAAACGCCTGAAAAAATGCTTCTAAAAACTAGTCATTTTTTAGAACAATACAACATATGTAACCATTCTTAAATTGGGTTTACAAAACGTTTTTTTCAGGTGTATTGTGCAGAAGAATGCAGAAGATACAAGCCTTTTTGTCTACTTTTTATCTCTGTAGGCAGGCTCACACTAGACCACAGGGAAACGGGAAACCTCCGGTGGGCTCCTCACATTGGTTGACCTGTAGTTGCTTTTTAACTGCATACACATCTGAAAAAAGTCACAGAAACAGAGGCAAAAAGTAAGGGAAAGCGTGTAAGTGTATGTTCACACGGAATTTTGAGATACGTTTTCGGATCCGTGTTGGATCCAAAAATCGCATCCAAAAACGCAGTGTCGGTCGGTTCCTAAACGGATCGAACACGTATCCAACATGCAACTGCGTGTTTGGCTGCATGTTGGATGCAGCAGGATCGCACCCTATCATTTTAGATAGGGCTTCTGCTGCGTCTTTCAGACCGAATGGATCCGAAAGATGCAATGAGACACACATCAGCGATCACTCATGTAAATGCCGATGGGTGTTTCATATTAAAAGCAATGTAAATCATATTGCTATTTGTTAGCTGCGTATTTAGGTCCATGTGGGGACCGACAGACAGATCCAAACACGCAGCTACAAGCATATGTAGCTGAGTAAAACACGTGTGAGGCATGTACAGTAGCTGTAGGGTGGGTCACCATAATCAACTTCTATGGTGGAAGCCGGAATAAACTCCACTAATGGGAATCCAAAGTCAACTCCACCCAGGGGCGTTAGGTTGTTTTTACATGGTGCATTTTCGTGCAGTATTAGGGCATTTCCCACGGCACGGGTTTGCGGACGGTTTTTAAGACGGTTTTGAAGACCGTCTGAAAAACCAGCCGCAAACGAGCACAAGGGTCTTCCATGGAAAACCCATGCAGCAGTCCCCACTGCCCAAAAAACATTGTGCATGCACATTCTTCCGTCCTTTTTTCAGACGGAATATGAGCATGTGAATGAGAAGGGGAAGGGCTTTTCTCCGCTCATGCGGAGAAAATCTGTCCCCCCCCTGCGGCCATGGGTACGGCATTCAAACCGGACAAATACCGGTCGGATAAACCGACCGTTATTTGTCCATTGCCATGTAAACGGGCACTTAGAGTATGTTCACAAAGGACGACATGTATGATCGGGAGTTGCGCCTGTTTTCTGGCGAAAACGGCGCCTCACCGATCCGAATCCCCTGTTGGATGCAGTGATGCGATGTTAGGCGCAGCCTTCGCCACTTTCAGATGCGCCTCATATGAAAGGGCTTGTAATGGGCGCGGTGTGGGCATTCTGGGGCGGGACGCGGCGCGTTCAAAAACTCCGAGGCATTTATGATCACGGGCCTGCAAAGTGAGGTGCACTGCAGTGCTCGCCAGCTCCGACAGGCAGACCTAGTTGATTCTGGTCTAAATGAGCCGGCAGAGGCAAAGTGAAGCGAGAACGTAACATGAGAGGAAACATAGAAGATCGCAAAAGAAATCTATCTCAGCTCCGTGCGGCATGGAGTATGATTCCAAAAATCGCTTTTATTAGGTGTAAAACATTTTCAGAAAAAGAGCTCAAACCCTCTTTAATAAAAAAAAATCACTTTCCAAAAATCAAGAACGGCGCAACATCAGGAATTAGGGTCTTGGAAATTGCCGGGAAATACAGTAATTCAAATTCTGTAAGCGCTTCTCATTGGTCAGCAGAAACCAACCAATCAGAATAGGAGCGACAGTGACCCATTAAAACCTATGGAGAAGTATGGACCAATCAAATTCAAAGGCGGGACATTTTCAAAATACCAATGAGAGAGCAAGGGGAGCTCTTATGGGGTTTTCTAATGCAATCTATAATAAACCTGTACATGCCCGAAATAAAATGATAAGACTCACGAAGTTGTACCGATCTGTATATAAAATGAACAATAATATGGGGGTAACGAAAAAAAAAATTAATTCAATAAATTCATTTTTATTTCTTTATTTTCGTTAGCCAAGGATCAATAGTATGGGTGAAACCCGAAATAAAGAAATAAACTTAAATTAAAACGACCCCTTGCATTTTTTCCCCTAAACTCTATTGAGATAAGTAGCTCACCCGCTGATTGGCTAAGTGGCACTTTCCCCCCAACCAATCACAGTTTCTAGAATATTTCCCATAGACAGTAATAAGTTTTTAGGGCCTCTTCTATCGCGCCCTTCTTCTCCACTCAAAATAGACACACTACATATGATTGGTGGATTCAAAATCTGCCGCCTGGGCTCAACCAATCAGCTTTTTTCTGCCTTTTTTACTGTATTTTTTAACTGTCCCCTTTTCATTTGATTGGTCCATACTTCTCCATAAGGTTAGTATGGTCCCTGTCGCTCCTATTCGATTGGTTGGTTTCTGCCGACCAATGAGAAGAGCTTAAAGAATTTGAAAATTTCTGTATTTCCCGGCAATTCTCTATATCCCAATTCCTGATGTAGCGCCGGTTGGGGGACAAACGCATTCTTAGGGATTTTTATTGATTTAAAGTTTATAGAAGGTTTCAGCTCTTTTCAGATAATATTTTACACCTAATAAAAACGATTTTTTTTAATATACTCCATGCCACTGGCGCTGAAGCCGAGATTTCATTGCCCCGATCTCTCCATAGACTACAATGAGACAAGTAGCTCGCGCTCTGATTGGCCGAGATAGCCAAGCCCCCGCTAGCTCAACCAATCAGCTCTTTTCTGCCTTTTTACTGTATTTTGAACTGTCCCGCCTTTGAATTTGATTGGTCTCCATAGGTTATAATGCAGGGGTGTCAAACTGGACCTCACGCGTTGGGGAAACTACAACTCCCATCATGCATTTGTATAATCTATAACAATGGGCATGATGGGAGTTGTAGTTTCCTAACAGCTGGAGGGCCACAGTTTGACACCCGTGTTATAATGGGTCCCTGTCGCTCCTATTCTGATTGGCCAGGATTGCCAAGCCCGCTCTAGCTCAACTAATCAGCTCTTTTCTGCCTTTTTACTGTATTTTGAACTGTCCCGCCTTTGATTTTGATTGGTCAATACTTCTCCATAGGTTATAATGGGTCCCTGTTGCTCCTATTTTGATTGGCCAGGATTGCCAAGGCCCCGCTAGTTCAACCAATCAGCTCTTTTCTGCCTTTTTACTGTATTTGAACTGTCCCGCCTTTGAATTTGATTGTAAAACTTCTCCATAGGTTTAATGGGTCCCTGTCGCCCTATTCTATTCCCCCCCCCCCTTTTTTTAAAAAAAAAACCCCAAACCCCTTTTTTTTTCCCCCCCAAAACCCCTTTTTTCCCCCCCCCCAAAAAACTTTTTTTTCCCCCCCCCCCCAAAAAATTTTTTCGTTTTTTTTTTTTTTCCCCCTTTTTTCCCCAAATTTCCCCCAAAAATTTTTTTTTCCCCTTTTTTTTTGGGTTTTTCCCCCCCCTTTTTTTTCCTTTTAAAAAAAATTTTTTTCCCCTTTTTTTTTCCCCCTTTTTTCCCCGGGTTTTGGGGCCCCCCTTTTTTTTTGGTTGGTTTTGGAAAAGGGAAAATTTTTTAAAAAAAAAATTTTTTTTTAAAAAATTTTTTTTTTTTTTTTGGGGCCCGGGGGGAAAAAGGTTTTAGGGGGGTTTTTTTTTAAAAGGGCCCCCCCAAAAATTTTCCCCCAAAAAAAAAATTTTTTAAAATTCCCTTTTTTTTTTAAAATTTTTTTTTCCCCTTTTTTTTTCCCCCGGGAAAAGGGGGAAAGGGGAAAAAAACCCCCCCCCCCCGCCTTTTTTTCCTTTTAAAAATTTTTTAAGGGGGGTTTTTTTTTTTTAAAAAAAAATTTTTTTTTTTAAAACCCCCCCCCCCCCGGGGGAAACCCAAACCCCCAAAAAAAAAGGGGGTTTTTTTTTTCCTTTTTTTTTTGGGGGGGTTTTTTCCCCTTTTTTTTTTGGGGGTTTTTTTTTTGGGGGGGGCCCCCCCCCCAAAAATTTTTTTTTTTTATTATTTTTGCCCCCCCCTTTTTTTTTTTTTTCCCCCTTTTTTTTTTCCCCCCTTTTTTTTAATTTTTTTTCCCCCCTTTTTTTTAAAAATTTTTTTTTTTTTTTTTTTTTGTTTTTTTTTTTTTGTTTTTTTTTTTTTTTTTTTTTTTTTTTTTTATTTTTTTTATTTTTTTTTTTTTTTTTTTTAAAAATTTTTTTTTTTTTTATTTTTTTTTTTTTATTTTTTTTTTTTTTTTTTTCTTTTTTTTTTTTTTTTTTTTTTTTTTTTTTTTATTATTTAATTTTTTTTTTTTTTTTTTTTTTTTTTTTTTTTTTTTTTTTTTTTTTTTTTTTTTTTTTCTTTTTTTTTGTTTTTTTTTTTTTTTTTAGGGTTTTTTTTTTTTTTTTCTTTTTTTTTTTTTTTTCTTTTTTGTTTTTTCTTGTTGTTTACACTTTTTTTTTTTTTTTTTTTTTTTTTTTTTTTTTTTTTTTTTTTTTTTTTTTTAATTTTTTTTTTTTTTTTTTTTTATATATTACTTTTTTTTTTTTAAATATTAAAATAATTTTTTTTTTTTTTTTATTTTTTTTTTTTTTTTTGTTTTTTTTTTTTTTTTTTTTTTTTTTTTCCCCCCTTTTTTTTTTTTTTTCCCCCCTTTTCCCCCTTTTTTTTTACTTTTCTTTTATTTTTTTTTTTTTTTTCTGCTTTTTTTTTTTTTTTTATTTTTTTTTTTTTTTTTTTTTTTCCTTTTTTTTTTTTTTTTTTTGGGAAAATTTTTTTTTTGGGGTTTTTTTTTCATTTCCCTTTTTTTTTTTTTTTTTTTGCTTTTGGTTTTTTTTTTTCCTTATTTTTTTTTTTTTTTTTCTTTTTATATTTTTTTTTTTTTTTTTTTTTTTTTTTTTATCTTATATTTTTTTTTTTTTAATTTTTTTTTTCCCTTTTTTACTGTTTTTTAAACTGTCCCCCCCCTTTGTTTTTGTTTGGGTCAATACTTCCCCAAATAGTTTATATGGGTCCCTGTCGCTCCTATTTTGATTGGCCAGGATTGCCAAGCCCCGCTAGTCAACTAATCAGCTCTTTTCTGCCTTTTTACTGTATTGTGAACTGTCCCGCCTTTGATTTTGATTGGTCAATACTTCTCCATAGGTTATAATTGTTCACTGTCACTCCTATTCTGATTGGCTGGTTTCTGCCGACCAATGAGAATAGCTTACAGAATTTGAATTACTGTATTTCCCCGCAATTTCCAATATCCAAATTCCTGATGTAGCGCTGTTCTGGATTTCTGGAAAGTGATTTTATTTATGTATTTTTTTAGTAGGTTTGAGCTCTTTTTCAGATGTTTTACACCTTATAAAGGCACTTTTTTTATTCATACTCCATGCCGCACGGACATCTTTAATGATTTTTCGCTGTTTTCCAGCCTGTGTCGAATCGGAATACATGTTAGTCCCGCACTGCGCCCTACACATTGGCGAGGCGCGGTGAACTTTTCCCCGCATGTATGAGTGCACCTCCTCGGACAGCGAATATTAGGCGCAGTCCCGCTCTGCGCCTAAGTCCTGCACTGTGCCTCACACACTGGCGAGGCGCGGCAGATTTTACACAGCATGTATGAGCGCACCTTGGGCACCGACATACATGAGGCGCAAATTTCACCGGAAAACTGGCGAAAATGTGCGCTCCGACGCGGCGAGATTCATACATGTCGCCCAAAGTGTTTTTGAATACCCTTTTGGATAGGCTTTCGATCCGAAAAACTTATCCAAAAGTGCTGCATAAAATGCATCCAACATGTACTCAAAGTGTGTAGTGTATTTGGGTGAGTTTTTGCTGCAGCAGAAACACACCCTATAGTTTTAAGGGTATGTTTACACAGCGTTTTTGGATCCGATCCAAAACAGATCCAACACATATTCAACACACAGCTGCGTGTTTGGATGTGTGTTGGATGCAGCAGGATCGCACTCCATAGTTCATTATAGGGCTCGTGCTGCGTCTTTCGGACCAAGAATTGACATGTGAATTCTTGGAATGGATCCGAAAGACAGATCCGAAAGACGTAATGAGACATGCATTGGTGATCACTCCTGTGAATGGCGATGCGTGTTTCTAATAAAAAGCAATGTAAATCACATTGCTCATTATTAGATACGTGTTTGGGTCCGTTTGGGGTCCAACAGACAGATCCAAACACTTCAAAAAGATATTTACCAGTAAAACACGCGGCGTGAACATACCCTAAGGCTCAGTGCACACTGTGTTATTTTCGACGGATGACGGACCCGTTATGACTGAAGGGAGAACGGACGCGTTAACATGTTCATTGATTATTATAGATGGATGGATTTGCAATGTGCATTGGTATAGTGTCCATTTTTACACTTTTTGTCAAATATGTGTTTCATTTTAACCGATTGAGGAATCAGGACGTTACAATACACGTTCTTTTTACAATCTATGTAAAAGGGAAAACTGTCCTGGTTTGTCCCCTTTGCACACATATACATTTGTATCCATCATAAAATATATAAACAAGCCTACCCAACCAAATAGCAAGCAAAAACAGCCAATAGAAAAACTAGTTAAAAAAAAAAACCTGAAAAAAAAACCCGTATGCTCCGAACATGACATTTGCATATTTTTAAACGTATACATTATCGTATTTTTTGGATGGATGGTAAAAACGCAGGGCACTTGCCTAATAGGGTGTCCGCTTTGAAAAAGGATAAAAGAATTGACATGTCAATTCTTTGAAGGGATACAAAAAGATCATCAAAAAGAGCATGTAAACATTATTCTGAAGCGTTTTCGTTTTTAGATTGAAAAAATGTAAATCTAGGGCACATTTTTTAGATTACGTTTTTTGGTTCCCTTTTTTGGGGCCCAAAATTGCGGATTCAAACAGCATCTAAGAAATGCTTATAAAAAACCCTTTTTCGCCCCTAAATTTAAACTGCCTTTTCCCAAAAAAAGCTTCTTTTCACTTTCAAAAACTGTTTGGAAAGTGAGTAATAAATTACTGTTTTTTGAAATCTTGGGGAAAATTAAACCAGGAGGCGGGGCACACTGCTTTTTGAAATCCGTCAAAATTATATGTTAAAGTTGCCAAACGGGCATGTTTGGGCATATTTGAACCCCATTTTTTTTCTGTTTTTTTTTTTTTTTTTTTTACGGGCTTTCCTATTGGCTGTCACCTGTTTTTCCCTTGCTATTTGATTGGATAGGTTTGCATATTTTATGATGGATACAAACGTATACGTTTACAACATGGGTACAAACGTTTTCCATAGACATACATTGTAAAAAAAAAAAAAAAAAAAGTACTGTAACGTACACTTTTTCAACTTGAAAAAGCCATTAAAATTAAGGTATATTTGATGGAAAGTGTAAAAACGGACACTCGTCAATGTCTTGCCCATCTGTGGGAAAATTTAAAAAACAAAAACGAATTACGATGGTAAAATTATGTTGCCCAGACAGAATGAAAATTAATGAGATTTTTTGCTCAAAGGGTTTGCAGCTATTTCAGAACATGCTGCGTATGAGGCAGCAATGTGGTTTTAACACGGAAAACTAATGTTTTCTTGTTTTGTTTTTAAATAAAAACACTTCCTTCAGGGAAAAGAAAAGATCTGAAGAAAGGCAAGTTAAACACGTATTTCCCGTCTCTGCACTGAATGAACCTGCTCCATGGTTATAAGCTCTCCCCGTAGTAAATTTATTCTCCCACCCCTTTTCCGGTTAGTAACTTAAACTACACTAAGGCTACAATTATACCCCAAACACAAATGGTCTGTCGTTCTAACATCCATTTCACTCTTTCAGCAGTCGTGTGTGTTGTGGCAAGGGTCTCCCTTTGAAGGGATTTTCTGTTTAGAACTTTCCCCCTCTAAGGGGACAAAACAGAGTGGGGGGAAATAAACCCCGTCCCCCACTAAAATGCCTTTCCTTAACCCAGAAGTGTAAAAAAAAGGTGTACAAAGGTGACAGCTCATTTCAAGGAGTGAGATCTAGGATAAGGAAGGGCTGGCTCGCTTCCTCCTCCCCTGTCCACACCCTTTCCCTGGATAAGCCTGACAGACTGGTTGACTACCTGTGGCTGATCACTTGATATTCTGTATGTATCTGCTGCATGAGTTCAGTATAGTTCTCTCCAATGGCTCAGCCTAAATTTGCTTCCTGTAATGGGACACACAAGCCGCACCAAAATCATCTGAATGGGATTACTAAGAAGAATGGATTTGCTAAAACACTACAGGTAAGTGATAACAATTGCGGTCATTGATACTATAATGTGCTATCCTCTATACTTATATAAGTCCACCCCGGGAAGGTATGGATACATGATCAATCACTGCAATTCCTCAGTCCCAGTTTTGGCCCCCCCTTGTCAAGTTATTTATGCTAGAATGGCTAACTTTTGGTTTGGGGTTAAAGCAGCCTACTTGTGTAGTCTCATCCCAGTAGTACCTTTTGGCCTCTAGGACTTTATAGGGATGTATAATTTTCTATCGCAGTGTGATATGTCACCGGGAGGATTGTTTTTAAAACCGGTGATCTTCTGACCGATAGGTAATAAGTTTGACGGGGCGTAATATTATAAATCTACTTTCATTGTAAATTGTACAGACCACAGCTCTGGTGTCACAGCGCTTAGTGATTCATTAGAATAAGGGTTTGCTAGAGCAAATATTTCCTTTAGGATTGAGTCAACACCTTATGCACGCACACCGAATGTGTTATTTTTTTTTACTTTTTTGCGATAATTTCTGTGTAATATTTACTGTAAATGTAAGTTGGAAGAAGATGCATTTTGGCCCTTAAAGGGGTATACTAGAATAGACAGCTAGTGATCAAACCGACAGTTTCCCCTCCCATTCAGAGAAACTCTTATGTATGCGGCCAGTCCCTCGCCACTTCCTCTTTTAGGACACATGTATGTAATAGAGGAGTGTCGCCCTGTGTGGGCCCCTCTCTAATGGATTCTATTCACCCTAGCTGTGACAGATCTGTTTTCTAATAGGTCAAAACTGACACTAATGGACCCCATTAAGGCTGGGTCCACACCTGTGTTATTTACAGTTTTCTATTCTGTAATAGAGACAGAAAAAAAAAAATAGTGCCGTCTATGTGGACTATGTTTGCTCTATTTGTCGACAGTACACACTGTATGTGCGGAACAGAAAAGCGCCGTCTAATATGCGTTTGAGTCCCGCAGGGAAAATGTATACTGCCGCCAAATAGAGTAAACGTAGTCACTTGAGAATACGTTTGCTCTATTCACTTCTATGGGGCCGCAGTGGCTATGTTGCAGAATCTGTTAGAGCAGTGGCATAACTTCAAGCTCTTGGGCCTCGTGCAAAAAGTCAAATGGGCTCCCCTTGTTACTGTGTGCCATTTACAATACTCTTCTCTTTTTGGCGAAGGCTTTTTGGGGCCCCGTCAGCTCGGGCCCCCTGTACGCACCCTGCCCCCCTGTTTGGGTATGTTCCACGGCTTATTTTTTGGGGCGGTTTTTGCGCTATTCCTGGCTTTCTGCGTCTAATACGGCGCCATTCTTTTCAGTAATCCCCGTTCTCTGAGCACTATGGTTACGCCTCCTCTCCCTGTAATGACGGTTGGGCCGGTGGGCTGAACGCACCCCCCCCCCTCCCCGCCGTGGGAATAGGCCCAAACAGGCGGATCCCCGAACACGACAGAATTGCGGGGGGATAGTGTCCCCCCAATTAACCTTTGAACATAGCTTTAGAGTAAACCCCCAAACCCCCCTCCCTTCCCACATACCTGAACGTAGTGCATACCAGCCGAACTTTGCCGCTTTTCTTAGGGCGCGTCCCCACTGCACAGGGCAAAAATAGGTATTGTCCTGTTTTCCGGCCGCGGGGGGGCTGGCTTTTCTCCGGGGGGAGCGGAGAAAATCCCACATTGACTGCACAATTTTTTTTCCGGGGCCCCAAACCCGGGCGGAAAAAAATGTGTGTTTTTGTTTTTTTCGGCCGGACAGCGGGGGAAAACCCCCCGATGGAAAACCCCTGCAGTGGGGATGTGCACGGGTTTTCCATATAGCCCCATTGTGCTCGTTTTCGGCCGGTTTTTCAGGCAGTCTGAAAAACCGCAAACCGGCCGAAAGCCCGTGCAGTGGGGACATGCCCTTTAAGGTTCCAGTATTCTTTCCATAAAATATACCAGAATACTTGATGAAAGCTTCTAACACAAGTGTGAACAGTCTTTGCCAGCCCTAAGAACATATATTGAACACCATCTCTGCCTCTAATGCACAGCAGAGGGAAGGATTATCTGCAAAAACGTTCCCACTTCTCAATGGGTGATGAATAAGGTGCAGCAGCACAAAGTTACATGTGTCATTATAAGGTCTATGGAAAGGGGTTTCCCTCATACAGAAGGGAATAAACTGAGCGGTTTTGCTGTTGGGCTCACAGTGCGGCTGGAAGCCACTACAGCATCCGCACCAGTGATTTTTAATTAGTTTAATAAGTGGCTTTATTTAGCGATTAATGTTAATTGTTCATGGCTGCATGGTTTTGCCGGTGCTGAGCTAATTAAAAATCTCAGCCATGTCATGTCCGCCACCTGACCTTGTCCAAACGAATCCGCGGATTTCTACCCTATTTCCCAATAAATAACATCTGATTCTGAGCCTTCTATCTAAAGAAACAGATCATGTCTCTTTAAAAGTAAGTGTATGTGATGCACTGAAAGCGCTTGATAACATTTTGGGAATAAATTACAAAACTATCTCAAAGAGAACCAATCACAGGGCAGGTTTCAGATTCCAGGGTCGGGACATGAAATGCGAGCTGTGCTCTGATTGGTTGCTATGGGCAACAAAGACAGATTTTCTTTTAGATGATTTTACACCCCTGACACCTATAATTATCACTAATCTATAAACGTCTAAAAACAAACAAGTTGCAGATAAACCCAAGAGGAGAATGAACCTGCCACGTCATCCCTTTTTTTCCCAAAGCCATTGTGAGTGGTGTGTACTGTCACCATGGCAACCTAACTGCACACCCTGTGCTGCACTGCCCTTCTTCTTCTGCTCAGCCTAGAAGATAAGCATTGAGTTTGATAGGGCCCTTTGTCCCCCAAAAGTGTATATTTTCTTATTGTGAGGAGATAGAGATCTACTACAATGCTTAGTTACATTTATTATGCTTGGATTATGGCTCGTGCCTGTGAACTTGTTGCACCTGATGGACGTCTCCTTTTTTCAGTGTATTAACTATGTAAAGATCCGTTCACAGTGTTTTTTTTTTTATGCTTTTTTGGGGGTATTAGGCATGAAATTCGCCCAAAGTGTCAAAAATAACAATAAAACGACTGCCATTAAATGCTATGTGAATCACAGTATTCAATCTCAATTTTTTGGCGTTTTACATGCCAACCCTTCTTTAGTATAGCGGACAGAAAATCTGCCTCAGAAATTCAGCGTTGTTTCCCTTATCGGAAGCACAAAATTGCCAACAAGGAAACCAGGCTGTTTCACTGCTGATCCTTTCAACACCGAAAATATGTTGTGTGAACCCAGGCTTAGGCTATGTTCACACGGTGTAATTGCTGGCCCAGAAAAAGCCGAAATACGCCTGATATTTGGGGCGCATGGGGGGGGTGGGGGACATGCTTTTATCGCGGGGGGTAATGGCCCGGGGAAGTAATTGAAAAGTGCTTATCCCCCCGCCGTAAAATGATTGTATTGTGCCAGGGGGGACGAGGTAATTCATAGTTTCTCTATGAGGCTATGTTTATCGTAATTCGGGCGCTCTCTCGCTGGTATTGGGCGCAAATACGCGTCGAAAAATGCCAAAAAATTATCCCCCAAGGGTGCTTTCACACAGCGCAGTTTTGGGTACATTTTTTAACTCCCTCTAATTAAAGTAATAACAATTACTGTGTTTGAAGTCTTGGGATTACAAAACACTAATTGATTCCCTCACTTTTAAAACATTTTTAGATAAGGGAAAAAAGTTGCTGATAATAAAGGAAGTTTAATTGGGCACAGTTAAAAGTCCCAAAATCACTGTGTGAAAGCTCCTGGTGGGATGATTTCCGTGTGAACATAGGCTTTAAAACGTGTTTGGTCCGTTGTCAGACCCAAAAAGGACCCAAAACGTTTTAAAAATACAATGTGATTTTACATTGGTTTTTATTAGAAACAACATCGGGATTTTCCACAAGTGTCGCCGAACCATGTTTCACTCCATTTTCGATTTCCAAGAATTGACGTGTCGATTTCTTGGTTCAAAAGACGACGGAGCCCTTTTTAAAAAAACTATAGGGTGCAATCCTACTGATCCCACCCATGAAGCGCAGTTGGATCTGTTTTGGATCCGATTTTCTGATCCACCACTGATCCAAAATCGGATCTTAAGAACATATATTGAACACCCTCTCTGCCTCTAATTCACAGCAGAGGGAATAATTATCTGCAAAAACGTTCCCACTTTAATGGGTATAAAGAGGTGCAGCAGCACATGTGAACTACCCTTGGCCTTTCCACGGCTTATTTCAGAACGATTTACAACGGGTTTTCCCATGAAATACGTTTTTGAAACAGTTGAAATCAGTTGCAAATAAATGGCACAAGTGGGCACCCCAATTTTGTAACTGATTTTCCCGACGGATTCACCAAACTCCCCATTGTGGGGGTGAATTTTTCCGTAAAATATTGACATGTGAAATTGTTTTTCCGTCCGGGTTGCCGTCGTCAATCCCCGGGGGCGGGAATCCGGAAAGGAACTAGCGTCTGTGAACGACGGCCGTTTTTTATTGGAAAAAATAGAAAAATAGGCTGGATTTTTTCGGGTGATTTCCAAGGTTGACAATCGTCAAACCCTCGGCAAATCCGCGGGAAAATAAGCCGTGTGAACGAGGCCTTACTCTCCATGGCTAAGTCCACACCATGTTATTACATACAGCGGGCATTATATGCCTGCAACCCAAGGCCGCCATCAGGGTAGTACTGGCAGTACAGCTGTCATGGGACCCATATATGAATGCACCACCACCGGTGGGTACATTATTCCACTTGGTGGTGGTCATAAATGAATTCGGGGGTTTTAATTAATTGATTACAATTTGGGGGGATGATATCCTATAAAATAAGAAACTGGCAATGGGCAGGTAGTTGTCTTGGCTGTATGAGAACCGTAAAGCAGTCCTAATGGAATTAAATATTACATTCTTACTCAGCATGGGGCTGGGGCTAGGTGACCTGACCACCCCACCAGGCTCATGTATTAGCCATGTCAGGAACCCTCGCCCCGGTTTTTACCGTGGTGGTAAACGGGTTGCGAAAAGTTTTAAAATGACCCCCAAAGACCTGATTTGGTTGTCCGTCCCAAAAAATAAGCACCTCCCCAAACCCCCACCCCCCGGGTGCTTCTTGAGCCACCCCAAAAAACGACCCCCCAAAAAAACGACTTGGTTAAATTGCCCCGCAGCCGTTTTATTAACAAATACAACATAAATAAATGCAATATCAAATATAACATCTCAATCCATATATTATAATTATTTTTATATTTTAAAATATATATATATAATATATATTTATAAATTTTTAATATATAATATTAATTTTATATATATTTTAGATATCTTTTATGTGTACAAATCCCTATATGCACATACCCATCTTTAACCAAATATGTTTGTAAGCAACCACTAAATATTAAATCGAACCTCTGCAAACAAGTGCTAAATATAAATATATGGGGCGAGGGAGGTCCTTGGCGCTGATCGAACCGGACACCAAATCCCCGAAGGGAAAAAACCCCCCTTGCCCAAGCCCCTTCTCCATGGTTTTTTTGGGGCCCCAAAAGCCCTACTAGATGGCTCGCCATTTTTGCTCTCCAGGGGTCCAGCTGAAAAAGCCCACCTTCCCCTGTCACAAAGTTACAAACACTGAGGGAAACAAACCAAGAACGACCCCTCCCAAATTTTCTCCCCAAAACTCCAAGGGGAAATTTAGCTGCCAACGGCCACCATGAACACACCAAAGAACCTGCAATACCCAACCGAACACTAGCCCAAAAAGCCACTCCACTAATAGCAACTAGGGCAGGCGGGACTGCTCTCCACATGCTGCGTCGTCTGCTTTTGCCCTCGCGTCCAGACCAGCCCCCTCCCACTCCCCGGGGCGTGCTCCGGCCGTGCCCAGGGTTTGTCTAGTTATGTTGTTTTACAGAGCTACAGTCCGCTTCCGGTTCGCACTTCCTGGTAAAGCCGTAGGCTGGGCTAAAGCAGTGATTGACATATCAGCTCTGCTATTTCTAGCTAATCCTGTTACAGTGATATGAGCCCTGGAGGTTGGAAAACTGTCATGCACAATGCTACAGAGCTCTAAAGGGTTAAAACTTGTTAGTAAATAACGTAATCAAGCTCCTGTCTTCTAAGATAAGGAACACAGAAAGGAGTGAAATCCCTATCCCAGCCACTGCTGCAGTCTGCATGAGAGGAAACCAGAAACTAGGAAAGCTTGTGTGCAAAAGAGGAGATAACCTCTGCTCCTAACTGAAGAGTAGCAAAATCAGAACAGCAATGTAATAGTCTTTATTTACCTTTGCCTACATTTTGAAAGCTAATCAATTCAATGGGAATAGTCCTTCACGGTCATCTGAGTTTAGTTATTGCATACATGATGTTCTATGTAATTAATTTAGATGTGTTTTGCATTCACTCATGAACTACAGTATATTTGTTTACAGTGGTGTCACTGTGTGACCCACACTCCAGTAGACAGTAAATAAGTGGTAATGGTTTAAAGGGGTTGTACCACAACAGAAATGATTATCCCATAGAATAGATATTGCCAAAACAGCAAACTTTTCAAATATAAGTGCTTGGCCTGGTTGATGTAAATTATATCTCTTGTTGCTAGTAGTTACATCTTTTTCTGGTTGAGCATGCCCAGTTTGTACTACTGAGAGCCGTAACTAGAATTCATAGGGCCCAATAGTAAAATGAAATGGGGATCCACCACGTAATGACAATTAATTAAAACGTGTAGCAAAGATTAAAGGTTTAAATAATATCTACATATATCAGGGAACCTACATACTAGTGCTGGAGAGCAGAAGGCCATCAACTACTTGTTTCCTGCAAAACTGACCCATGTGCTGGAGTCAGATTGAGGGCCCCCACAACCTCTGGGCCCCAGAGCAGGTGCGATGGCTGCTCTTACGCCCATGCGTGAGCCTCCAGACAGCTACTAACTGCCACGGGGGCACGGCTTAGAAATATGGTGAGGGTGTTAACTGTAGTTCTGGTCAGTTGAGAAATAGTCATGTGCCACCCACTAGCAAGAAAAGCTACTGAAATGAGGAGTAAGGATGTAGGGACAAGGACAAAAGGTGATGTGAAGGTTATTTCTCTCCGACACACTTCTTGTTTAATGTAACTACATAATATGTAATGCTTCTTTGTGTAACCTTGATGATGGTAAAGCCCCTTTAATTCTTAAACTGGCTATAAACGTTAGGTAGATGACCACTTGGTTATCTGAGAGCACTGTTGGCCAACTGCATTACATCTGCAACCTCTGTGCTCTTTGTTAAAGGGGTTGTCTCACTAAAGATGTTGATGGCATATGCCATCACTGTCTGATAGGTGCCACTTATGGGACCCCGAAGCAATCTCCTAAACGAGTCCTAAAGCTCTCTGTTCCGAATGTAGATGTGATAGGGACTCTCCCATAGAAATGAATGGGAGTTCTGGTTACAGCCAAGAATCGCCACTCGGCTAAACTGTGAACTTCCGATCAAGTCTATGGGAGAGTCCTGACCACCTATCCGTTGAGAGCGGAAAGGTTTTGGGGCTTGTTTAGGAGATAGGTGCAGGTTTGACCTATGAGACCTGCAGTTATCAGACAAAGATGGTATATCCTAGCAACTATCGGGAACCATTGGGTTATGCATTACAGCAGAAGCACACTGGAGTTAAGGTAGGAAATTTTTGGTTGCCTAGCAACCTGACATGACCGACAATCAAAGACTTGCTGGTCAGCAGTGAAAAAAGGGTACGATGCTTTCCAGAAACCACGCCACTGCCATGCCTATCCATACAACGTGTCTGGTGCTCATCTCTGAGGCTGAACTGCAATACCAAATACAGCTCATGGACAAGAGTGGTGCTCTTTCTAAAAATAAAAGAAGATCCTTATTTAGAATATCTAACAATCTACTGATAGCATTCTTTTTTGTTAGGCAAAACTATGTCTGTTCCCGGGTTTAAGACGTCC